>JAJEJO010002980.1:228331-268469 GCA_020662805.1 Glaucomys volans
AAAAAAAAAAAAAAAAAAAAAAAAAAAAAAGATTACTGGAGATCTTGATTTTGTTTTTCTGTATTTCTAAAATTTCTGCAAAAAGTGCATTTTCATTTTAAAACTTGAAAAAATATGATAAATACAAGCAACAAAGCACTCACCTTCTTTCTTTTCCGGGAAGAATTCCTCAAAGGATCAGGTTTCTCAAATTCTGCTGACTTTGCCTCTTCTTTCTCCTCTTCCTCATCAGGTATCAGAGAATATTTGGTCCCACCTGGCTGCATGAAGCAATCTTTTGCAAAGTGGCCTGAAGAAGAAAAGCAGAAAGGGTAGAGAGGGAGAAAGTGTGGATCCTCTCCTCTCAGCAGGTGGATCTTCTCCAGAGGTTCTTGACAGGAGCTCACTGGTTCAGGAGATATTACTGAGTCAGTTCAGAATACATTTTTTGTCACCTCAAGATGGCTTTGTTCAATCAACTAGAACCAGATGACCAGTTGACCTTAAGAGCCACAGGAAACACTGGGGCTGCTTTGGAAATGGCAGAGGATATGAGGGATGCAGGCTTGGGCTGCCCTCCATTAGGGTTATTAATTTTTAAAGATCAGTTTGGGAACTTATTCCTGACAATTAAAGGCTGCTATAGAGAGCAGGATGCTTATCAGAGGGAGCTGAGCGGCAGGCCAAGTCTTAAAGAAAGGTAGCTGGCAGGCAGTGGGCTCTCCCATCCAAGCTAACACACAGAGAGAGACAGGCACAGTCACCTAGAGGCACTGAACATAGAAATCACCAAATCTAACATCCTGAATTTATAGACTCTGAGGGCCTAGAGTTAAGTAGCTCAAGGTCACACAGATAGCTGCAGAGCTAAAACTTCTTACAGGTCCCATGCTTCCCTGCCCTGTGCTCTTTTTGCTGCATCAAAACCAACCTTTGGCCTGATCTTTGCTGACTGGGACAAATTCCACCTCTCCTTATTCTTTCCTGCTTTATGTGCTGTCCGGTGTATACAAATTGAAAGTAGGAGATTCCACTCTCCCTGAGCTATCAGTCCTATTGGGGGGTGTTAATAGATGCTGTGTCCTACATACACAGTTTTGTTAAACTTCTGGTAGGTCCTGTTCTGGTAGGCACAGAATAACTGCATGAGATAATTAAAAAGCTATGTGTAAACTACTTTGCACTGCTGGGTTCAGAAACTTGATGGTGCCTGGAAAAGGAACACAGTACAAATATTTGGAATGTCCCCACAATTCCCCTGAGGAGGTGTTCTTTCTCTCAATTTTACTTTTCCTTCTTCCCTCTATGCTATTAATTAGTAGGGGCTTACACCCCACAACTTCAACCAGGGCATGAATCTGCTACCAGTTGTAGAAAGATGAACAGAACAGGCTAGATGGAAGACTGGGAAGAAGAGGTGATGAAATGAGGTCACTCTGAAAATGAGAAGCTGGCAGTCCTTCTCATTATAGCTCCAACAAGGGAAGTCAGGCTGAAAGAGCTTTTTAATATTTGAGTAAGATTAGAAGAAACCTGAGGAAATAGAGCTAGAAGGAAGTGACTATCCTCTCTTCTTTAGTATTAAAGGTATTGTATTCAGAACTCTTTAGTTAAAAAGATACAGATGAGGAAGAAAGAGTTTAACTTGGATCCTTAAGGAATGTATTTCCAAATCACTTAATTTTTGCAAAACAATAACTGTCCTTGGAGATAAAATTTAAAGTATAAACCATAATTGAACAATCTGGCCCCTCCTGGCATAGTACGTGGGGACCTTGCCCAGCCAGACAGGACATCAGCTATGGAATGTGGGTACAAGGTGAGGGTATCTTGCAGGGCCAGCATTCAGAAAAGTACACAGAAAAAGCATCAAGCCATATACTCTGATGTAAATCTGGCAGGATTTACAGATATACCCATCGGCTGGCTAAAAGTCAAGTAAGTTAAACAACCACGGGCTATGGCCTTCATCCACAAGGAGAGAAATACAAAAAAGGCAGAGGCGTCACCCTACCTTTACAGCCACACTTTTTGCAGGTAGTGTTCAGGACAGCCTCAAGGGTGATCTTCTGCCCAGTGTAATCCTGGAAGGACCGCCTCCGCCTCTCTTCTTGCCTGTAATGAAAAGGATAGGAGCTGGAGGTGTGGCTCAGTGGTAGAGCGCTTGCCTGGCATGTGTGAGGCCCTGGGTTCAACATTCAGCACCACATAAAAATAAATAAAATTAAAAGATCCATTGACAACTAAAAAAATAAAAAAAAAAAAAGAAAGAAAAAGATACTATTAGCCCCCTTAAGAGATGTACCAGAGATACTTCAAGGTAAGGCTGTATGTTGGTTTTTCGTTTTGTTTTTAACGAAAGAAGGGAGAGATAAGAAAACGTGTTGGGCAGAACAAGACAAGCAGTGAGAGCAATGATGTGAAATAGCCAGTTTTTTCCCATTCAGGACAAGGCTTTGAATTAACAATTCTGAATGAGTCTAGGCATCACCTCACCTAATGCACAGGGAATGAAATGTAATTACTCACTATGCTAACCATCCTATAACACTTACCAAGTCACTACTGGATTTAAAAGACCATCTAGGCTTTCTAGAAAATCAAGTCCAAATTTCTTACCTTGACATTCAAGGCTTTTCATAGTCTGTCTCTAACTACTTTTCCATTTCTCATTTTTACTTATACAATAAGTTCTGTCCAGATGTGACTATTTCACTGCTGTTGTTTAGGCAGCTCCGTTCTGAAAAGCTCCCACTCACTACTTTACTACAACACCCAAATATTTCAAGGTTCCTATCTATCACATCTTCTTCCCTGATGCTCTCAGCTAGAATTAATCTTTGGTAATTATTTCCCATAGCACTTTTTAAAAATTATAAACTTTGGATGAAAGTATAATATGCATGTAGAAAAGCATTTGTACTAAGAACACAGCTTACTTCATTTTTACAATATGAACATAGCCATATAACTAGTACTCAGTAAAAAAAACAATTTAACCAGTACCTCATGCTCACTTCTAGTCACCATGCCTCCCCAGGGTAACTATTAGTCTGATTTTTGGTGGGAGAGAGGAATGGCAACCATATCCATTTATCATGGCCTGAAATCAACTCTTCCTCTTCCAGCTAATTCCTAGAACCCTTTCTGCAAACCACTCATGCTGCCTATGTTTGTTGAATAAGTGTGTAAATGAGTGCACTCACTAAACAAATACTACACATCAAGCACTATGGGAGGTAAAAAGGATAAAACATGGCCCTGTTTTCATGGGTTGTACACATTCTTTCAAAAGAAAAGATGTGAAAATCTCAGATATTAGAGGAAAAATGAGGCATTTAAAACAATAATTACAAATAATTATCTATATTAAGTGATTACTATAGACACTAAAATAGCTCCTGACCAATAAGATTTTACTTTAATAATTTCATCATTTCTGAGATATGTGACATTACCCTCATTTTATAGTGAAGAAGCAGCATACAGAGACTCAGTAATGTGGTCATATACTAAGTTGGAACAGAACTAGATTTCTGAGTCAAGTCTAACTTTAAAACCTAGAATCCATCTATTATGCTGTGCTTCTTTCCTGGATGCACTTACAGATACAGTTTATAACAAAAGCCATTGGTTCAGAAACTTGGTTAGTACTAGAAATAGCCCATACATAAGGCACCTACAGCCCCACACCAGAGAGCCTTTCCCCTACCTTATTGTTTTCTGAGAAACAGTTAGCTCTTTTATATTACTTGTTTTATATGTTACCATTATAAGGGTTGTTTTGGAAAATTGCACTGCATTTTAATGAGTCTGCTTAGCATAGGATTCTTCAGAGCAAAAGCAATTTATTACAATGCAATCAGTAAGGGCCAGACGTAAAGAACGTTTCTGAGTTAATAAAAATTTCTATAGAAACTACAAAGTGTCTCGTCAATAATTAGTACTATAAACATGTCAATATTTAGAGACTAAACTACAGAAATACAAAAAATTCACATGTAACAGCTAGAATCCTGTGGTGCAGAGAGCAAGAGCATTGGCATTAACATCAGGATCTAGATTCAAGTCCTTGACCCACTATAATTAGCCATATAACTAGAGGCTACTTATTTATCATCAAGTACCAAGCTAGAAAACAGAAATACAAAATAAAATGGAGGGGTGGGGATATAGCTCCGTTGGTAGAGCGCTTGCCTTGCAAGCACAAGGCCCTGGGTTCAATCCCCAGCACTGCAAAAAAAAAAAAAAAAAAAAGGAGATTACACCCATTTTGCAGGTTATGAGAGTTACATGCACACAGCTGGAGTTGTAGCTTAGTGGTACAGCACTTGCCTAGGCTGTACCACTTGTACAAGGTTCTGGGTTCAACCTCTAATACCAAAGGGGATGAAAAGAGGAAAGAGAGTTACATACCCTAATGTGCATAAACTGCCTTCTGTAATGCCTGGCACATACTATGTATTCAATAAACATCACTTCATATCCAAAGTGATTTTGTTCAGAACTATAAACATGAGGGTTTCCAATTTTTTGCAACCACAATCCCTCAAATATCATTTATTAATTTTCCTAATGTTTTATTAGTCAGTGGCATAACTGCCATGGACTAATTATTATGTGAGAAATAATGTGATATTTTATCATCAAAAGCAATAAATAACATCATGGTTAACCTGAAGATAAATGTTTGAATTTGGTTGACTTTCTGAAACACTGAAAATAATTAATAAATCCCCTAAGATCCCTCAAGGGATCTAGGGGTCCAAGAACCCTTAGTTAGAAATTCTAAAAAGAATTTAAGACAGCAAATTTCCCATATCACTAGACATTATCCTAGACTGATAGAAAAATCTTCCATTCCAAAATATAAGTCAGAAGAGCCAATGAAAGTAAGGTGCTGTGTTCAGAAGATGCAGGAGTCTTCTCCAATGGACTTGCTCCTAGATTACTCTATCCTCACACCTGGTCAATGCCCTTCTTTGGCCCCAGTGAAGAAATTACTAGGAGAGAGGCAAATAACTGTTTTGTGAATGCTCGTTGTCCAAGAGAAAAGCAGAAAGAGACCAAGAGGAAGAAAGCAGCAGTGGTGCATGCCTATAATAACAGTGGCTCTGGAGACTTAGGCAGGAGGAGTGCAAATTCAAAGCCAACCTCAGTAACTTAACAAGGTCCTAAGCAACTTAGCAAGACCCTGTCTCTAAACAAAATACAACAAGGGCCAGGAATGTAGCTAGGTGGTAAAGCGTCCCTGGGTTCAATCCTCAGTAGCCAAAAAAAACCAAAAAAAACAAAAAAAAAAAAAAAAAAAGAGGAAGGAAACAAAACTACAAATGGAGCACTCCTACACTATGAGGTTTGTATTAGCTTTTCATCTTAGAATTCTATGCAATAAAGTGCTAATTCTACTTTTTAAAAAATATATATATAGATGGACACAATACCTTTATTTTATTTTTATGTGGTGCTGAGGATTGAACCCAGTGCCTCACCCCTGATAGGCAAGCGCTCTACCACTGAGCCACAATCCCAGGCCCCTATTTACACTTTATACCTCTAAAAACCGAAGATCATAAAGGTTGCATAACTTATCGACATCACGAAGTCTATAAATGGTAGCGTTCCCAGTTCAGTCTGATTTACTACAGCATTCTGTGTTTTGGGAGATAGGATTTTAGCCTTTCCAAACCTTTTACCTACTCAATGATAACGTTGTTGGGATCAAGGTCTTTCCCAGTCCCTTGGTTGACAACTTTCATGGAGAGGGATACTTTTATCCTATCATTTTTCATCTGAAAAAGACAAGAGAGAGTCACCAAAAATTCTAAGTACACACTTTAGACTGACAATCTAAAATTAGCTAAGAATTGGAGCTTTAACCACCGTAACAAATACCAGGATCCTCTAATGGACAAGGTACGGTGCTAAAAGTACGAAGAAGCACAAGAGGAGACCCTCTGATAGAAGAGTTGTAGGAAATGGTCTTCCTCCCATTTCTGTCCCTCCGGGGTAAAGACAGAAATGGTTGCTCAGAAATCCAAGGCCTGGGGAGCTAACCAGATAGAAAATAAAAGCTGAAAGAAGTTCAGGATATGGATTGGTTCAGAGACCCATAAACTCAGAACAGGTTTTAGAAAATTCCTTCTGGACTTGTTTTAGGGCTTATTCAAGCAGGACACTTGTTAGTCATATTGGTATTCTTTTGCTTCCTACAACACACATAATGCCCATTTTTACTTCAGCAACTTTGCATAAGCTATTTTCTCTGCCTGGAATGTTCTTTTCCCAACTCTTCGTGTGACTGGTTCCTTTTCCTTTGGGTCTCAGCTCATGTACCATTTCCTCAGAGAGCCTTTTCCTGACAACTTTATCGAAATCTACCTTCAATATTATTTGAACACAATACAATACTTGCAGTACTTTACTTTTCTGTTTTTTGGGGGGAATACCCAGGATTGAACCTAGGGGTGCTTTATCATTGAGTCACATCTCCAAAATATTTCTTTTGAGACAGGGTCTTGCTAAGTTGCCAAGGCTGGCCTGGAACTTGTGATCTCCCTGCCTCAGCTTCCTGAGTGTTGAGATGCCAAGTGTGCACCACCATACCCAGCTTGTTTACTTTTTAAAAATTGGGCTTTCCACTTATATTCTGTATAAGGTCTACTGTAGCTGGAATCATTTGTATCTGGTTCACTCTTTGTCTCCTAAACCTAGCACTCATTAAGCATTATTGTTGAATAATAGCTTTTTCAGGCCTATCTCCCCTGTTATTCCCTGGTTTTGGAGCAGGAGGTATGCATGTTCATTTATCACCTGTGGTCTGCCTATACCCACAGCCCTCATGCCCTTAAGTGAGTTGTTATTCACAGGGTGCATGAGATCATTCTCACTTCTCCTGTATCAGATGGTGTCAGATGTTAGGAAAAATGACTATAAACTCTCTCTGTCCTTTATTAAGGCCCAATTGAAGTACAGCTGGCAGGTATTCTTTGATATTTGTGATAAAGACCTAACCTATAAATTAAGTTTCCTCCTCCCCCCTTTCTTTTTTCTTCTTTTCCAGGACCTGGGAAGACAGTGTTATAAACATCCATTTATTGCAACACTCTTTCTCGTAGTTTACTTCATTCCTTCTGGATTTGTAAGACAGAAAACCAGATTTAAATTAAAGACAGATAATTGTGATAGGATTTAAAAATAAGATTATCAGCTGCAATAAACATTTTCACACTCACCATCATAAAATTTCAAGAAAACATCAGCTTTTCCTAACCCTTCCTAACCATGTGAAGCTGCACAGAAACTTACCTCTCGGCCAATCAGTTTCACCCACACTTTGTCTCCAACATCTACTATCTCAGAAGGCTTATCCACTCGACAGGAGGACATGTGAGTTCGATGGACCAGACCTGGCACAAGAAGGAAAATTAAAATGAAGCAGAAGGCATGTCTGATATGTATACTCTAAATGACTGGGTAAGAGGATGAGAGTAGAGGAATGCAAGGGAAAAGTGAAAATTTTTACTGAAAAATGTAAATTCATTTAAAACTACAAATTAAAACAATTTGAGATCACATTTAATACCTAATTAAGCAGCAAACATTCTTTAGAATACTGCTTGGCTGGGGGTGCAGTTTAATGGTAGAGCAGGTGCTTAGTGAGCATGGATGGGCTATGCCCTGGGTTTAATCTCCATCACCAAAACAAATTAACAAACAAACAACTGCTCAATGTTAGTAAATATGTGATAAAATAACAGCAAAAATACTGGTAGAAATACAAGTTGGTAAAATTCTTTGAAAGCAAAGGCATAAAAATATTTATATCCTTACTGTTGAAAATTTTTCCAAAGGAAAAAATCAACTAGAGGCAAAACTCCATGGGCATAAAACATTTGCAGTATTATTTTCTATAAAAGTTAAAAAAAAATAAGATTTTTGAATGAGCAATAATTTAACAGCTTAGGAAACTATGGCAAATCTGTCAAACAGGAGTGTAAGAAGTCACCTCGATTATAGTTACAGAAAATAATTATGATATATGTTAAGTGAAAACAGGAAATATAAACAAAGTATCATTTTAAAGTCTATTAAATTAGCACAATATTTAGAAGATAACAATATCCAATGTTGGTGAAAGTAAAGTAAAATAAGAAATATTACTAAGGCTAGAATAAACTTTTAGAAATTACTGAGCAATGGCCATCAAGAATGATAGGCGCCAGGCACAGTGGTGCATGCCTGTAATCCCAGCAGCTTGGGAGGCTGAGGCAGGAGGATGGAGAGTTCAAAGTCAACCTCAGCAACTTAGCGAGGCCCTAAGCAACTTAGACCCTACTTCTAAATAAAGTATAAAACAGGGCTGGGGATGTGGCTCAGAGGTTAAGTGCCACTGAGTTTTAATCCCTGGTAACCCCCCCCCAACAAAAAAAAAAGAAAGAAAAAGAGAATAAAGAATTATTCCGTTATTCCACTCCCTTCTTAAAAAATACAATGACAGATCTGGGGGTGTAGCTCAGTGGTAGAGCACTTATCTAGCATGTATAAGGCCCTGAATTTGTTGTCCAACACCACACACATAAACAAAAATTATATAGTAAAAATAATTTAAAATCAAATAATATAATAGTAACATTTAGTGAAACATTTATAGGAAACATCCTTTTCCTGTCTATCCAAGGTCCTTTCCTTGGGAGAGTCACCCTCCCTACATTCTAAAATAATCTGGTCAGTCCATGTGACTTGGTTGAAGCTGACTGAACCCCCAACTGTGGGCTATAAGACACACTTAGCCAATCAAGGTATTACACTGTCCCCTGTCCTGACACAGTAATTAATTGGTTTGGGGATCAATACACAAAATCAGTATAATCTTAAAATCTTCAAATTTTAAGATTATAAACTACAAAAAAACTGCCAGTGCTCATCTTTACCAGCAGATGGCAAGAGTCTTCCTGAAGGAAGTGCAGAAGAGTACTGGTAAACAAGAAACAAAGCCCAGAAGGTGTAAACTGAGCACCTGATAAGAGCCAAGGCTGAAGTCAGATCTATCCTGCAAGTCCCCAGCAAGATTGGCTAAAATGTTTCTTAACTATGCTTCTGCGCTTCTCAAGCAAGAGTTCTGTCTAATAACTAATCTCATCATCATCACTTCTGGAAATCTGTCCTAACTTTTCATTTTTATTTATTTATTTTTTTGAGATAGTCTCCATTGCCCCAGGCTGGCCTCAAATTCCTGGACTCAAGGACCCTCCTGCTGGGACCAGGCTCAATGTATTAAGACAGGAAAATTTAGAGACAACCTATTATCTAAAACAAGGGTCAGGGATAAATTAATTAGGGTATAGTCACTTGAAAGGCCATTCAAAAGATGACACGAAACCATTCTTTACATAGTATTTACACATAAATACTATGTGTTAAGTACAATAGGCACCTAGTATTTTCCTATGATAAAATGTACAATTAAATTATATAGTATGATTACAAAACTTAAAACAGAGCTGGGGATGTAGCTTAGTGGTATAGCACTTGCCAAGTTTAAGAAAAATGGGGCTCAGTTCGGGTTCCAAGGCAGCTCAGACCCTTGAATCCAGGGGAGCAGGCACTATGAGGTGCCCAGTCTGAGTTGCGGCCTGGTGATTGCACCCAGAAAACACTCTGGACATGGAAACTCATGCCAGAGATTTATTAGGCCAAGGAATGGAATGTCCGCTCTTGGGACTGGAAGGAGAAAAAAAAAGGGAGAAAATGGCCGGGGAGCTTCTCTTAACTAGTTTGAATTTCGCGGGCTAGTAGCCAGCTGACAGCTGAGAGGGGGAGGGACAGCTGCAGTAAGAGGGCGGGGCGGTAAATGATGCAGCTTCATATTACCAAGTACATGAGATCCCAGGGTTTTTTAGTTTTTTTGTTTTGCTTTTCTTGTTTTGTTTTTGATACTGGGGATTGAACCCAGGGATACTTAACCACTGAGCCACATCCCTAGCCCTTTTTTATATTTTATTTAGAGACAGGGTCTCGGGCTGGGGATATAGCTCAGTTGGTAGAGTGCCTACCTTGCAAGCACAAGGTCCTGGGTTCAATCCCCAGCATGCAAAAAAAAAAAAATAGAGACAGGGTCTCGCTAAGTTACTTAGGGCCTCACTAAGCTATTGAGGCTGGCTTTGATCCTGCCTCAGCCTCCCAAGCAGCTGGGATTATAGGCGTGCGCCACTGTACCAGGCTTGAGGTCTCAGGTTTGATCCCCAGCACCACAAACCTATGCTTAAAATACATTTAAAAATTGGAAAGAAATGACCCAAGATTCTAATGATGAGTATAGTTTAAAGTTTAACTTCTTCACTGGTTTTCATAATAGAGAAAATTATCTCTAGAGAAAATAAAAATAATTATTATGAATGACCATAAGTCCATAAGACAGGAATCATAACCAAAATAACTGCCTCCCTAAGGTTGCGTGGGACCCTACTCCACGCTTTAACATACCTAAAACTCAAAAGTACCTATCCTTTGTTCGGAGCTCTTATTAGCAACCACTGTTTTCTTTATCCACCATCATGGGGTCTTTTGGTACTTCATCAGCTGATTCTGAAGGCCTATCTGAATAACACTTCTGTCTCCAAAATATTTTATATACATTATGTAAGCTATGTTTTTAGTTTTAGATCAATATATAATCTCCAAATTGGGTAAAATTCATGTAGCTCAGATTTTATTTTTCCCCTGTGATGATGTAATGAGCAGACTTGCCTCATTGGAAAATTTAAAGAGGAAATTCAGATTCCTTGAAAAGGGAAACTTCTCACATTGACATATTCTTTGCTGCAACTGTTCTCTCATGGTTAAAATTCACCTCTTTCATCTACTGTTAATTGAAGTTATAAAGGAAATTAATATTGGACCTAATACATTTGAGAGAATAGTATTTTTCTTCCTTAAAACAAAAGGCCTACTTTAAAGTACCACAAAGAGATAATGACATCAATAACCTGTCCTTCTACCTGAACCCAAAGTATATTAAAAAAACACTTTTTTTTAGTTGTAGATGGACACCTCTATTTGTTTTTTTTATGTGGTTCTAAGGATCAAACTCAGTGCCTCACATGTGCTAGGCAAGCACACTACCACTGAGCTACAACCCCAGCCCATGATATTCTTTTTTTTGCGGGGGGGGAGAGAGAGGTTCCAGGGATTGAACTCAGAGGTATTCTGGGCCATGATATTCTTTTGATTCAGGTATCTCTCTCAGATAAGATGTCATTTCTAGAAGCATCAACCATGAAAAACTGGAAACAGCTTAAAATGATTATGTGGTGCATCTGAATGGCAGATTAATGCCATTAAATGTTTCAAAAGGTATTTTAAAAGATAAGGAAATGTTAAAGGTTCATCAAGAACCAAAAGCTACAAATTTTAAATAGTATAATATTAATCTCAATGTTACATTTGATATAGATATTTGACTAAAAAGAAATACAACAACCAGGCAACATGGCACATCCCTGCAATCCCAGCTACACAGGAGGATCTCAAGTTCAAGGGCAGTGTGAGTATAACTTAGTGAGACCTGTCTCAAAAAAAATGTTTAAAAAGAGGGGGTTTGAGGGGTGTAGTTGAGTGGTAGAGCACTTGTCTGTCATGCACAAGGCACTGAGTTCAACCTCTAGTACCCAAACCAAACTGAACCAAACCAAAAAACCACCAAAATGTTAACAATATCTTTGTGGAGCAGTAATACTATATAATGATTGCTTTCAATCCCTTCATTTTCTTTTCCTTTATTTTTTTAATATTAGTTGGATTTTGTTTAATTTTTTTGTAGTTGTAGATGGACAGCATGCCTTTATTAAGCATGCATTATTTCTAATCATAAAAATACTTTAAAAGCACCATCCTAGTACATTCAAGGCCCTGGATTCAATCTCCATTACCAAAAAAAAAAAAAAAAAAATTTATTTTGGCAGTATAGCAGACCTGAGTTTGGCAGAGTTCCAGAACTGAGTTTGATCCAAGGCACCACAAAAATAAATAAAAAATAAGATATACTCTTATATTGATTATATCAGCCAAATAACGTTCAGACTATATTGCCATGCATCGTTTCATTCAGCTTGCTTCCCTAAATCAAATAAAGGAAGAGATGGGGAAACTATGTTTCATTTGAGCACAGACCAAAAGGGAGTATATAGTAATAGTTACAGGAGGGTGCAAGACATTAATGGCTTATTACCAAAGACCTTAGCTTACACAGCGAGTTAAACAACAGACATGGTCTACCCCTCAATCTAAAGGTTGCATATGTAAGTCTGTAGCTCAGGGAAGGGGTATGAACCAGAGATTCAAATGGAGGAATCTTCAACATGCAGATGCTTAGACAGTTGTCCCTAAGAGTCTGGGTGGAATTGGCTTCAGGACCCTTCCCCCAGGATGCCCAGATCTGCAGATGGGTAAGTCCCTCAAACAAAATTGCATGCTATTTGTGTATATAACCTTCACATAGCCTCCAGTATACTTTAAACCATCTCCATATTACTTATAAAATCTAACACAATGTAAATGCTATGTCAATAGTTGTTATACTCTGTTGCTAAGGGAATAATGACAAGAAAAATGTCTGTACATATTCAGTACAGATGAAAACTTTTTGGTACAGGGGATTGAACCCAGGGGCACTTAACTACTGAGCCACATCCCTAGCCCTTTTTGTGGTCTATTTTGAGACAGGGTCTCACTAAATTGCTGAGGCTGGCTTTGAACTCACGAACCTCCTGCCTCAGGAACTCAAGTCACTGGGATTACAGGCATGCACTATTGCGCCCAGCTGAAAACATTTTTTAAAAAATTTTTTGTAACTGGAGACGGACAGCATGCCTTTATTTTATTTATTTTTATGTGGTGCTGAGGATCAAACCCAGTACCTCACACATGCTCAGCAAGCAGTCTGCCACTGAGCTACCGTCCTAGACCCTGAAAACATTTTTAACAATATTTTTGATTCATAGTTGGTTGAATCCATGGCTGCAGAATTCATGAATACTGAGGAACAACTGTATAATAAAATACAGAAACAGGATTACCAGTTTAGTGATTGGTTGAGGGAGGTACATAATTTAATGTATTAATTCATAACAGATGACAAGCTTTTCTTATGCCTGAAAGGTTCTAGAAGAACCAATGGTTGCCCAAGTATCAAATACCTAAAAAATTAGGTCAATGATTAGAAGTTGCTTCAACAGAATCAGAGAGACTATGTTTAGGATTGTATGGTCATAGACCTGGTTTCTTTTTTCTTAACGTCATGCTGCGGATCAAACTCAGGGCCTTGTGCATGCTAGGCAATCATATCACTGCTGAGCCACATTCCCAGTTCTGCTTCAACTGAATCAGAACAAAAAGGACACAAATGTTTTGAAAGAGATCTCCATTCTATGAAGGTTTAATGGACTACACTTCCTCATTAAAAAATCCACCTCGGGGGCTGGGGTTGTGGCTCAGTGGTAGAGCACTTGCCTAGCATACATGAAGCAGTTTGACCACATTAAAAACAACAACAACAACAAAAACAAACAAACAAACAAAAAAAGCACCTAATTAAACAAAATAAAGGTATTGTGTCCCTCTACAAGTAAATACATATAAAATTCCATCTTGGTGGGGCGTGATGGCACATCCCTTTGTAAATCCAGTAACTTAGGGGGCCCAGGCAGGAGGACTGCAAGTCTCAAAAGAAAAATGGCTGGGGATGTAAGTCCGTCCTTCCTTCCTTCCTTCCTTTCCTTCCTTCTTCCCTCCCCTCCCCTTTCTTTCTTTCCTTCCTTCCTTCCTTCCTTCCGCATGGTGCTAGGGATAGAATCCAGAGTCTCGAGGGTGCTAGCAAGTACTCTAATGTGAGTTACACTCCTAGCCCTTCAATTCCTTCTCCATGACATACACCCAAGTTATCTCATCATAGTGCTCCATATCTTCAGTCACAGATTTATAGGCAATTACCAGCTTTATTTTTATTTATAGCTAATCTCTTGCTCTGTAAGAGGGATTCACCACAAATTCATTTTCAGAAGGCAGTCTAAATTCTTGGGAAGTATTTAGTTGTTCCAAAAACACCATCAAGAGCTGAATTAAGTATATAGATACAATAGAGGACACCAATATTTACGTATATATTTAGGGCCCCTTCATTTGGTGCTAAGTGCCCTTTTAGATAAACCATATCCATCCATTCATTTTTATCCTCTTATCAACTCTATGACAGATTCACAGCAGAAAATAGTCTAGAGTTATACAAATTGTTCAAGGTCACAAAGCTGACAGAGTTGTCCCTTGGCTTTTGTCCCTCGGCTTTTGTCCCTCAGTATTTGTGAGGTATTGATTCCAGGATCCCCTCAGATACCAAATTCTGTAATGCCTTAAAGGTATAGGATCCATGGGACTAGGGTTGTCGCTCAGTGGTAGAGCACTTGCCTGGCATGTATGAGACACTGGGTTCAATTCTCAGCACCGCATATAAATAAATAAAATAAAAGTCCACTGACAACTAATTGAAAAAAAAGGTATAGTATACTCAAAGAACTTATACATATCCTCCCCTATACATTTTGCATATGTGTATGTATACACACGTGCATATTAACCACAAGCTCTGCCTCTGAGCTTGGAGAGCCAGCTCCCTCCCCTATACTTTAAATAATTTCTAAATTATTTATAATGCATAATACAATGTAAATGCTATGTAAATAGACATGTGCCACATAACAGCATTTTAGTCAATGATGGACTGAATATACAATGGTGGTCCCATAAGATTATAATGGAGTGGAAAATTCCTAACGCATAGTAACGTCATAGAAAATGTATCTGACGTGTTTGGTGGTGCTGGTGTAATCTACTGTGCTGGTAGTCCTAAAAAAGTACAGCACATGCAATTATGTACCATACATAACACAGTGCTTGATAATGACACCATACAACTGTTATGACTGATGTGTTTATCAAACCATACCTTTTATCATTGTTTTAGAATGTATTCTTCCTACTTATTTCCTTTTTAAAGTTCTCTGCAAAACCATATGCACTGTTATGCCAACACCAGCCTCATACCTCTGGTGTTTACTCTCTTGACTGCATGATTTTATCTTATGCTTGATTTAATCTCATATTTTGCTCTTCATGGCCCTAGCAGCAAGGCTATGTCATAATATATAGCCTAGGCACATAATAGGCTTTACCATCTAGATTCTCCTTTCAATTAAAAAAGAAAAAGATGAATTCACCTAAATTATAGTGGAAATATTACCAATTCTATTCTAGTATATGCTCCAGGATGAAACAGAAGCAAACAAAAATGCTTTGCTTGCCATGCTGCATGACAGGGAAGCAGTTTTTATAAAGATTTCTTCCCAGTCCCTCTCCCTCACCCCATTTGTAGTGCTGGGACTTGAATCCAGGACCTGTGCATAACTAGACAAGTGCTACATACCTGGCCCGTGCCTAAATTTCTAACTATAGGTTCTACATTTCTCAGACAGCATTTTTTTTTTTGCATTTATGTTTTGTTTTGTTTTTACTGTGGAGGTATGAATACAGACAAGTGGTAACGATTTTCAGCAAGTCCGTGTGTGTGTGTGTGCGCGCGCGCATGTATGTGTTCAGGTTTAAACCTAGAACCTCAGGCATGCTAAGCACGTGCTCTACCACTGACTTATATAGCCACAATCCATTTATCACTAGCACCTTGTGTGAAACAAGCCCCTCTCCAAGGCTTGTTTCAGCTCAGCTTCAGACTGACAGTTTCACTTGTAAGCTGTCAGCCTCAATCAGAGGCATTACCTGACAAAAGTATAGACACAAGGAAGTTGAAAACTGATTGCTGAAAGGTAGCAGCTTTTAATCCCCAGACAGTCCCCAAAGTGTCACATAAATGTCTAAGTAAAAATGGCACTTGCAGGCACTGGCAGTGATAGCAAGTACACTAACAAAAAAAAATCTGTCTTCAGACAGGAAGAGATGCAAGGCCTGTAGAGGTGGGGGATGAGTTCCACCTTATTAAATCCCAGCCAACATAAAATGAGAAACTTAATTACAGACTGCTGACTGCCAGCTGGAAAACCACTGGTAAGCCATATCTAATGCAAAGATGCAGTCTGCAGCACAGTGGTCTCCAAGGCTACAGGAAGGCTTTATTACCCAAAGATCAACTGTTGGACTTTCTGAAAGAAAAAATTTTTTTAAATGGCAAAAAGTGAAAGTCCCTCTTCCATGTACATCCCTCCCTTAGCAAAGCCAATTCCCCAAAGGCAACTATTATTAAGAATTTGTTAGCTGGGTATGGTGGTGCATGCCTATAATCCCAGTTACTCAGTAGGCTGAGACAGGAGGATCACAAGTTCCAGGCCAGTCTGCAAAATTTAGCAAGAGAACCTATTTCAAGGAGGCAGGGGTGGGGGGTGGGGGTGTGTGTGAGGGTGGAGGTTGTTGAATATTCTTCCAGACGTTCTTCTACACACATGCAATAACTTTAAAAACATACATAGGCATGCTGGGTATGGTGATGTATGCCTCTAATCCCAGTGAGTAGGGAAGCTAAAGAAGGAAGATCACAAATTCAAGGCTACCCTGGGCAACTTTGAAAGACTGTCTCAACATAAAAAAAAAAAAGGTCTGGGGGTGTGGTTCAGTGATACAGAGACCTTGGGTTCAATTCCCAGTACCTGTCTCAAAAAAAGAGGGCACATGCATATTTGCTTTAAAAAGGTGAACATGTAAAATGATGCAGTTTGGAAAAACAGTTTGGCAATTCTTCAAAATTGACATTAAACACCATATGATCCTGATTCTACTCTAGGTATATGCCCAAGAGAAATGAAACACAGATCCAAAAAATATATTTTGTATACAAGTCTCACAGCATCACTATTCATAGTGGCAAAAAAGTAGAAACAAGCCAAATATCCAACACTAGAGAAATTATAATAAATTGATTTGGAATGGCAATAAAAATAAATGAAATAGCCAGGTGTAGTGGTGCAGACCTGCAACCCCAGTTGCTTGGGAGGCAACATAGTGAGTACCTATCTTAAAATAAAATAAGGGTTGGGGATGTAGCTTAATGGTAAAGCATTTGCCTAGCATTCAAGTCCTGGGTTTGATCCCTGGTACTGTAGTGGGGAACAGGGAGTACTGCAGTACATGCTATAAAACAGATGAACCCTGAAAACATTCTAAGTGAAAGAGGTCAGTCACAAAAGACCACACACTGCATGATTCCATTTATAACAAATGAGCAGAATAGGTAGGCAAACAAAGACAAAGACAAAGTAGATTGGTGATTGCCTAAAGCTAGGGGAATAGAGAGAATATGTGGTGACTGCTGATAGGTACATAGCTTCTTTCTGGGGAGATAAAAATGTTCTCAAATTAGATTGTGGTGATTGTTGCAAAATTGTGAATATAGCCAAAACCAACGAAATGTATACTTCAAGTAGATAAAATGTACAGTATGTGAATTATACCTCAATAAAGTTATTTTTTAAAGGCATGTTACATAAATAGAATTATAAAGGGTATAACCCTTTTGGGATTAGCTTTTTCATTGAGCTTAATTATGTGAAGACTGATTCATGTTGTTGCATTATTGAGACTTAATTCTTATTCCTTTTTATCATTAAGTAGCATTCCATTATGCAAATGGACCTTAATTTATGTAACTTTTTATCAATACTAAGAATGAATATTTTTTAATACATTGACCAAATGACTTATTTTTCTCCTGTGAGTTGTGTTTTCATATTGTTGGTTCCTCTTCCTACTATTCTCCCTTTTTTAATTGGTTCTTTATTACATGTATTACAAATTCTTTATCCCAACTTAACTTTGCTTATGATTTTTATAAGGTTTTTTTTTTAACTTTTACGCAGTAAAATATTCTTCCATTTCTTTCTCTTATGGCTGTATCTTTCTGTTAAAATTTTTAACTTAGGGGCTGGGGTTGTAGTTCAATGGCAGAGTGCTTGCCTAGCATTTGTGAGGCACTAGGTTCAATCCTCAGCACCATGTAAAAATAAATAAATAAAATACAGGTATTGTGTCCATCTACAACTAAAAACAATTTTTTAATTTTTTTAAACTTATTTTAGCATAAGCAGTTGGCAAGTTGAGTCTCCGGATTCACTAGCACATTGTGTGATAAAGCAGAAAGCCCATGAGGCTAGGGATCTGAAGGTTTAGAGTCTAGCCTTAGCTGTGCCATTATCTAGTTAAATCACTCTGGGCAGGTCACCTATCTGTGGAATCCCACTTTTATATTTCACACGACTATTCTTACAAACAAGATTGTAGATGCAAGAGGGAATCTCCAAAAATGTTCAACAGATGATTTAATATATTTAATTATATTTATATATGTGTATATATAGTTAATATATAGAATATTTAACATATATAATATATATTATGTATAACATATAATATATATTTAATATAGAATATTTAATAATATATAGAATATTTAATTATATTTACATATATGTGTGTGTGTGTGTGTATATATATATATTTTTTTTTTTTTTCTGGTACAGGGCATTGAACCTATGGGTACTCAACCATGAGCTACATCCCCAATCCTTTTTATTTTTTATTTTGAGACAGGGCCTTGCTAACTTGGTGAGGGTGGCCTCAAACTTAAGATCCTCCTGCTTCAGCTTCATGAGCCAAGGGATTATAGGCGTGCGCCATCATGCCTGGCTAATGTATGTATCGGAAGCTAGGCATAGGGCATGCATCTGTTTATCCATCTACTCAGGAAGCTGAAGCAGGAGGATCACTTGAGCTCAAGAATTCGAGACCAGCCTGGGCAAGACAGCCCGAACCCAACTCTTAAAAAGTAGACACTGGCATGTATGAGACCCTAGGTTCAATCCTCAGAACCACAATGAATACATACATACATACATACTGTTTCCATTTCATGTACCATGCCAGAAAATTCAGAATGCCAAACTCAGGGAAGTAACTTGCCATCTCCAAATGTCTATGTCCAAATAAGTCAAGTGATTTGCCTAGGGTCACAAGTGAAGTCTAGGGAGGAGTTGATTCCAGATATAAATAAATTAGCTCTACCCTAGCCTTCTTCCTAAGTCAGAGAGCAACATTTTTCTGGGCCAAGACCTGTGTTGAGCCCAGTGCAGTGGCGAATGCCTGTAATCCCAGCAATTCATGAAACTGAGGCAGGAGGATTGCCACCTAGAGCAACTTTAGCGAAGCTTTAGGAACTTATAAAGACCCTATCTCAAAATAAAAAATAAGGGCTGGGGATACGGCTCAGTGTTTATGTAAAGTGTCCCTGGGTTCAATGCCCAGTACCACACACATTACAAAAAGACCTGATAAATGGGTTGTGAGTATATAGATCAGTGGTAGAGCATGTGCTTTACCATGCATGAGATTCTAGGTTCAAACCTCAACACACACACACACATACACAAAAACACACACATAAGGACCTGCTAAAAATTAATGTTATCACTTGTCTGTATTCATACCTCTACCCTAAAAACAAAATAAAACATGAATGCAAAAAAAAAAAAAAATATGGTCTCAAAAATGTAAACCTGTAATTATGATGTGGTGGGGGTTATAGCACAGAAAGTGAAATGGGAGAGCTAAATTTCAAATTATAGACTCCCACCTTGCTTCCGACAGCCTGGGATTTTGATAAAGGCTCCATAGTCTGTCACCATGGCAACCTATAAAGAAAAAAAAAATCAATGTCACACAAATGAGAATCTTTCTTCCAGAGTTTCCTAGTCTCCCTGAATTTCTGCTTGGTACTGACTTGTCTGACTGCTACGAAACTCCCTAAGTGATGTTTTGCCAAGCATTCTTTATGTTCTTTTGAAACTCAGGCTGAGAGGTATACACATACACATTAAAAACAATGGTGAAATTGGAATGTGGTCACATGGTATGATGGTAATCGAGGGATGCCCAAATCCCACACCTGTTGAAACCACCAAAGGAGTTTTATGAATCAAAGGGATAGCAGGAACCAGGTAATAAAGTTACACTTTATATTAGCTGGGATTTAGGCCTCTAATCTTAGTACAAAGAACTGTAATCGTTTGGGATAAATCATGTAGATCCCTTTTTCTTTTTTTTTAATTTATATTCTTAGTTGTAGATGGACACCATGCCTTTATTTTATTTTTATGTGGTGCTGAGGATCGAACCCAGGGCCTCATACATGCTAGGTGAGCACTCTATCACTGAGCCACAACCTCCGCCCCAAGATCCCATTTTCTTAAACTTCAAACCAAGACAGTAGAATGAATTGGACATAACTTTCCTATGTTCATATAAGAACACACAACCAGTATGACTCCACATCATGTACAACCACAAAAATGGGAAGTTATACTCCGTGTATATATGATATGTCAATATACAGTCTACTGTCATGCATAACTAAAGAACAAATAAAAACTTTTTAAAGGCTGAGTAATATTCCACTGGAGCTGGAGAATATCATGCTAAGCCAAATAAGCCAATCCCAAAAAACCAAAAGCCAAATGTTTTCTCTGATGTGCAGATACTAATTCACAATAGGGAGGGGCTAAGCAAGAACAGAGTTACTTTAGATTAGGTAGAGGGGACTGAAGGGAGGGGAGTGGGTATGGGAATAGGAAGGATAGTAGAATGAATCAGATATTATTACCCTGTGTACATATATAACTATATGACTGGTGAGATTCTACATCATGTATAACCAGAATAATGAGAAATTATATTCCACTATATATTATGTATCAAAGTGCATTCTACTATATAACTAAAACAAATAAAAAATTTAAAACACATTAAAAGAAAAAAAAGCACAAAACCAGACCATATAGTCTGTTGACTTTTGATCCAAATCTGAGTCCTGGGTTTTATTGAGACAATTAGAGAAAAAAAAAAATCAATACTGAGACATCTGATAGAACCTGAAAAGATATAATCAGACAAGCAGGGCATGGTGGCACACACCTGTAATCCCAGAGGCTTGGGAGGCTGAGGTAGGAGGATCCTGAGTTCAAAACCACCCTCAGCAAAGGAAAGGCCCTAAGCAACTTAGTGAGACACTGTCTCTAAATAAAATACAAACTAGGGCTGAAAATGTGGCTCAGTTGTTAAGTGCCCCTGGATTCAACCCCCCTTCCCCCCCAAAAAAAGATATAATCAGAGAGAAAATGATTTGTTCCTAAGACTTTTGTAGCACTGACCTAACCTGGGGAAGTCAGTTACTTATGTAATAAGTAACCAACAAATGTTAGTGATGAAAGGCCCAGGGCCCCTGCCAAATAAATTATTATCCCAGGTCTCTCTCTGTTCACTCTTTCAATCTTTGAATCCCTCCCCCATCCACTGTGTGGACTGGGATTAAATGTTGTCACTACATACTGTATTTATCATTAAATTCATTATTTGTAAAAATTCAGTATTTTATTCTTTTCAGTGTCTTTAGTTAGTTATTTCATCTTAGGCAATAACTGTTTTAGCTTCACCATAACTAAAACTAGGGATCTGAATAAGAAAATTCCTGCCAGAATTTTCACTAACATATACTGAATACTCACTGCATGCAAAACACTATTCAAAATCCTTACAACACTGTATGAAGTTAGTACTGTTTTCATTTGACAGATGACAAAATGATGCAGAAAAACATGAGGTAATTTACCCAAGGTCCAAAGCCAGCAAGTTAGCAGAGCTGGGATGTGAACCCAGTGAGTTTAACTACACTACAGCTACCCATGCATTCCCTTTATTCTAATGACCAAAAGCAATGTGACATTTGATATCCTACCTGTTCCTGGCAACAATCCTAGGAAGTAAATATGATAGGTTCCTGTGTTGCAGATGAGGCAGAACAGTCTAAATGTAGAAAGAACACAAGCTTTGGAGTGAAAGATGTGGCTTCTAATCTCAGCTCTGCCATTTCCTACCTGTGGGATACTGAACACAACTTGCCTTTCAGGGTCTAAGGGTCTAAGTTCCCATCTGCTCTCACTTTGCGGCTAAAGATAATAAATGACATACATAAAATGCCTGGCACTGGCATCTGGCACATAATGTACACTCAAAGTATAGCTTTTTAACAATCAGTCCAAGAAACCGAAGCACAATAAGATTAATGACTAGTAGAAAGGTATACAACTTAGACAGAAGCTAAGGACAAAACCTCAGTCCCCTGACTCCTAATTCAGTGCCTCTGGCTTCACCAAAGATCATTATTACTCACTCTATGTTAGATGGAAACAGGTGAAAACCTTCCTTCCCCTCATTTTTTAATGGGGATATTGGGACAGAGCACTGAACTAACTCTCCAAAGGACACAACACGAAAACGGGTTTATAAACCAATAGTTCTAAACGTCTGTTTTACACTGATGAAGAAGCTATGCTAAAGTAAGGTCCAGGCAGTCCCAAAGAAAAGGTATAATTATGCAGATACTTAAAATCAAGGTAAGGTAGTGCCAGAAGAAGGTCTTTAAGAAGGACTTTAGAGATTGCCTGGTCCTATTCTGTCATTTTTTCAAATAAGAGTAAGACACTAAGTGCTTACCCAAGTTTACAAAGCAATTTGTTTGTATGAAGAGTCCTCTGGATAAAGAAAATAAGTCTTTCAATTTTTAATTAAAATAAGAGCAGACCCTTTCTTTATGGATCAAACAAAGGTACTCCAGCTTTTGCTCTAGGATTCCAGAAAAAGGGCTTCTTATCTCATATTGTCTAACAAATTATTAAGGAGCATAATTATCTAACAAACTTAACAGCAGCATCTGGAAGTCAAAGCCCAAATCACCTTGCTGCTGTAAATTAAAACAATCTCACTTTTCAATCCTGAAGCTCCAGTGTCACATTATGGTCTTTAGAGGTAATAACAGACCTTAATTTGGTCTCTCCCAAAAGGAAAGGTTAATATACTCGAGAATAAATGCGCTCAACTGTTCAGTCAGGAAAAGGTATTCTTGCCTATTTCCAGCACCAGGTGTTTCCATCACTGGGTCTCCTAGGATACAAAGTTGAAATTAACAGGATGGCACCTGCCATAGATGATCACACAGTCTTCCTGGTGTCCCAAGAATAATTACTCAAATGGCTCAGGGGAAAAAATTCAGTAATTATCTCAAATGAATTCAAGTCTTGGGTAAAATGAATTTCCTATCTTCGGATTAGAGTAGCAATGGCCTTGAAACTCATTCTCCCCATAATGTAAATGATGAGTTTGAGACTCAGAGACTTAAGTTACTTGTTCAAAGTCACAGAGTTAGAAAGTAGCACAACCAGGTATAGAAGAGAATTTTTTTTTACTTTTGGTCCCATGCTATTTCCCCTTTACCACACCAATCTCCCCACAGCATTTTTTCCACTATAGCAAAGCTGAGTCAAATTTCAATTCCCACTGCTATGCTTATACCCCCTACCATGCTTAATAGACGCTATCACATGATGTTTTGGAAGATGAGGAAAGGATGAATATTGACTTCATAGCTATTCAATCACAGGGCCTGGCATCCCTGCTGAGCCCACTAAGAGAACTGCTAGAATATGAGCTACACCATAAATTTCTTCAAGGACAACTGGTCTTATGAGGTTTGGGTACAATTTTATTCCAGTATTTATAGACCATCTACAACATGCAAGATACAATACCACGTACTGTGAAATAAATATAACTTACAAAAAGAAGATACCTGGCTGGGCATGGTGGCATACCCCTATAATCCCAGTGGCTCAGGAGGCTGAAGCAGGAGAATCGCAAGTTTGAGGCCAACCTCAGCAACTTAGTGAGGCCCTAAATAATTCAGCAAAATACAGTCTCAAAAAATAAAAAGGGCCAGGCGCGGTGGCGCACACCTGTAATCCCAGCACTTGGGAGGCTGAGACAGGAAGATCGGGAGTTCAAAGCCAGCCTCAGCAACTGAGCGAGGCCCTAAGCAACTCAGTGAGACCCTGTCTCTAAATAAAATACAAAATAGGGCTGGGGATGTGGTTCAGTGGTCAAGTGCCCCTGGGTTCAATCCCCAGTACCAATAATAATAATAATAATAATAATAATAATAATAATAATAATAAAAAATAAAGGGTTGGGAACTTGGCACAGTGGTAAAGTACCCCTGGGTTCAGTCCCCAGTACCAACACTGCCCCCCAACCAAAAAGTTGCCCAGACTATGTAAAGAAAAGAATATGAAGTATTTACCAAAATATGTGAGAAAATCAGAGAATCCTGGCCTCTGCCCTCAAGTGGCTCAAAATCTACTAGAGATACATATACAAGTAAAAATATTGTAATATTGACTATGATAAATGCTATAATAAAACTGGACAAATGAATGAAAAAAAAAAAAAAAAAAAACAACGGACATACTATCTACCTTCTTCCTATCCCTCAATTTAGTCAAAAGAATTTATTTATTTTTTTTTTGTCCTGGAGATTGAAGCCAATGGCACTGTAACACTGGGCTACATACCCAGCCCTTTTTCTTTATGTTGAGAAAGGCTCTCATTAAGGTGTCCAGGCTGGCCTCAATCTTGGATCCTACTGCTCCAGACTCCCAAGCAGATGGAATTACAGGTGTATGCCACCATGTTCAGCAAAAATATTCTGATAGAATTTTTTGGTTTCTTCACATATTTATGTACAATTGGACAACCTCGGTTGTAGTTTAGCAAAATGTAGACCTGGAAAGATTTAGAATCCCAGCTTTGGCATTTATTCATCATTGGGCAATTACTTAACTTTGGAGAAGTTTTCTTATCCATTAAAAGGAGTTAATTTTGGAAAGATTCAATGACACAGAATGTGTTGGAGTGCTAACATACATTAGGCTTTCAATTTTTTTTCTCCAATCTAATGTAACTATTAGGTACTCATTTATTTTCCTTGTAAATTGGGTACTCATTTATTTTTGTTGGATGAATATTCTATAAAAATTAATTCCTTCCAATTTATCAGGAAATTTTTCTTTTCCTAATTCAAGTCATTTCTAAAGCATTCTTTTTCAAAATATGCTCCTGAAATACCAAGGTAGAACTCAAGTCCTCACTGAACATTCTCCCAGATGGTAATACATATCTTCCTTGATGGCAATATAGACAGTCTATACTAATACAAGCCTCATCTCATAGAAGAAAAAGTTGTAGTCCAGGAGCCACTTTAGAAGAAATCTTAGTCCGTGAAGGGCAGAGAAAGCTACCCTTTAATTTGTGTAGGATAATAAATGAGGGCTTCAGGATCAGAAAAATCAATTTCACTTACAGCGCTACCATTTTGTTTTTCTGAGTTCTGGCACCTCACTCATGTTTGGGGAAACCATGAGCCATAAAGATAAAAGAGACTGAACAGCAGAGTAATTTGCTATTTGTTATAATGTTATTATCCTTTGCAGCTTGACTGATACATTACCATTTGGGATCAACTTAACAGATATCAACAGCATTAATTATCAATAACTGACAAACATCACAAAGTCTGTCTTCAAAGACCTCACGTTATAAGGAGGTGAAACTTCATCAACTGTAAAACAAGAATGAATGCCAAATAATAATACAGTTAAAATACTTCAGGCATTTTTAAGACACTGAAAATCATTTGGGGGCTTATCTTTCCTTCAAGAAGAGGGAGACAACATTAATGAATTCTTATGTCTGTTATTTTTATAGATAACATCTTATTTAACCATCACAGTAATCCTTTGGAAGTAGTTATCTCCAGTTAAATGACAAAACTGAGGCTCAAAGACATTGACAGCCTCAAGGATTCCACATTATTAGCAAATAAAAAAAAAGAGCTGGCACTAGAATCCAGGTCTGTCTAGTTCCAGAGTCTCTGCTCTCTAAAGAAATTCAATGCCTCAGAAGACGATCATTCACTCAGTCATCAAGCACCTACTAATTTCTACCCAACTACCTGAAATTGAGATACACAACAAAACAGAGCTCTGCTCTTACGGAGATTAAGTGTCTTGTGAGAATGACATTAAATAAGTATGCAACTTGCCAGTTAAGTTCCAAGTTTTCAATTCTGTGAATATTTCAACAAAACTGAAACGTGCATTAAAATAGGTTGGAAATCATACTCTAGAACTTACATATCCTTTAGTAGCATTAAGAATTAAAATAGAGATTGTCCTATGAATAGGACACTGGGATAATACAACATTATCCCATTTACATAAATATGTGAACCTATAAAATAGGACATTGACAAAAATATCCTTTTATACATTAAACAATATACAAAGAAGTTACTTTCATGAACTGTTCAGTAACTAATTTTGGTAAAAAGAAGCAAGACTCAAACAAAGGGTTATGCTACATTTTTGTAATATGTTGTTGATTTCACATGGCATGGCTTATTTTGATATAGTTCTTGGCATTTGAGAATAATATGATTTCTCATGTCAAGTCTGATTATCATCTTGGACATAACAGGTCTGGGAATATTACATTTTCTCCCTCCTGCTAATTTCTCACTGCATTATTTTAGGTATGCTAGCAGAAATCTCTATTGAAATCCAACAAATTTATGAGATCTTTCTTTGTTCACAAACTAGTAAATAATTCATGCATTTACGATACACATACTAATTATCCAAGGGAATAAAAGCTAATACCATTTTTTACCTCTAAAAGAAGTGGAATATTTAGAAACCAACCAATTTTTTTATCCATACCACCACTAAAATTCTTACAGGTACCCACTACTTTGGTTGAAGCACATTAGCTATACTATTTTTTATTTATTTTTTCCATCATTGAATTTTGCCAAGAGCTCCAACTACATCACAGTTCAGTTCAATAATAACACATTTATTATCTAACTATTTTTATGATGATAATTTCATTACTTGTATTGAGTCTGTAACCACAGACCCTCTTGCCTGTTTTGTTCATCACTGTTGTCAGTTTTAGAGGACACTTACTTAGTCTGTTTTCCCTCGTGGTACTTGAAGCTTGGACTGCAATATTTCAAAGGAATGCCAGCAAGTCATATACAGTGAACAAACTGTCAAAACAGTGTGATTGCCAGGTGTGGTGGTGCATGCCTATAATCCAGCAGTGGGGGAGGCTGAGGCCCTATGCAACTTAGCAAGACCCTCAGTATATAAAATAAAAAAAGACTGGGGATGTGGCTCAGTGGTTAAGAGGTTATTCTGGCCGTGATATGAAGAACAGACTGAAGAGGGGTTACAATAAAAGCAGGGATCCTTTTAAGGGTCAAACAATATGAACAGCTTGAACTAATGAGGTGCCAAGAAGTTAAACAAGTATTAGTAAGACTTGTAGATGGACTGGATAGACTGGAGAGAGAGGAAATCAAGATCAAATTGAGAAGCGAAATCAAGGATAATTTCCAGATTTCCAGCTTAAGTACCTGAATGGACTGTGGTTTCTTTGGCTGAAATGAAAAGTCTAGAAAAGAAATAGATTTGGTGATAAATTTAAAAATTCAAGGGGCTGGGGTTGTGGCCCAGTGGTAAAGCACTTGCCTAGCATGTATGAGGCCCTGGGTTTGATTCTCAGAACCACATATAAATAAATGAATAAAATAAAAAGGTCTATCAACATTTAAAAAAAATTTTTTAAAGAAAAATTCAATTTAAAACATAAATTCGAGATGCTATAATGTATCCAAATAAGAATGTCAAACATGCAGTTAGATGTCTGCAGCTTAGAGGAAGTATATGTGGTCAGATGCTCCACTGGCCTTTCCCATTTAAACCATAATGCTCGAGATGGTCTCAAACAGATAGGAACATCATATTCAGCTGCTTTCACTCTTTTTTTTTTTTTAATCTTTTTTTTTTTTTTGGTGGGGTTTCTTTTTTTGGTCTTTTTTGGAACTGGGGGTCAAACCCAGGGCTTTGTGAATGCAAGGCAAATGCTTTGCCACTGAGCTACATCCTAGCCCTGCTTTCACTCTTAATCTGTTCTTAACACCCTGTAAAAGATATACAAAGAACAGGGGCTGGGGATATAGCTCAGGTGGTAGAGTGCTCCCCTCACAAGCACAAGGCCCTGGGTTCAATCCTCAGCACCGCCAAAAAAAAAAAAAAAAAAAAAAAGAAAAAAAAAAAAAAAAAAAAAATTTACAAAGAACGAAAGACTATACCTCTCCTTGGAAAATAGTGTAGAGAGCAGGCAAGTTTTCCATGGTCTCAGGTCTTCCTGAATTCATCCTTAATGTTCTATGGCTCCTCCATTTCTCTTCTGCTAAAGCTAACTCAAGTGTCCTATTACAAAGAAATAAGCAACAATTAGACATCTATATTAAAGAAGAAATGAATATGCAGTCTAATTTATCTCTATAAAATGAGATTGAACACCAGGGACTTTAACTCAAACCTCTTTTGTCTATTCTAATTTGGGGAGTTTTGGAAACCTTTACCTTATTCTGTTTGTTGTTGTTGGCTGGGTTTTTTTGTTGTTTGTTTTTGGTACTGGGGATTGAACTTACAGGTCCTCTACCATTGTGCGATATACCCAGCCCCCCCCCCTTTTTTTTTTTAATTTTGAGACAGAGTCTTGCTCAGTTGCTTACGGTCTTGCTAAGTTGCTTAGGCTGGCCTCAAACTTGCGATCCTCCTGCCTCAGCCTCCCGAGTCACTGGAATTACAGGTGTACACCACCATGCTTACCCCTTTATCTTATTATGTTACTTCTCAAGGCCTTTAGACTACTAGTTTTGTTGTTTATTTATTGCTATTGTTGCTATCCTTTTGCCAGGGGGAGGCTTTTGGAGGAAAGAGAGTACATTTACCTGAACCTCAGGAAAATAAAACAGTAATAGGAGCCAACACTTATCAATCACTTATTATGTCCAGGACACTGTGTTAAACAGTGAACATGTAATGCCATTTAATCCTCAAAACTCTCAAGATATAGGAAGGTTCTATTTTTATTATTGTTTATTATCATTACATTTTATCAATGAGAAAAGCAAGGCTTTCAGAGATCAAATTACTAAGCCTATGTCCAAAAGTCAGCAAGGAGAGGAAGGTATGGTAGCACATGTCTGTTATCTCAATGACTTGGGAGGCTGAGGCAGGATTGCATGTTTAAGGTCAGCCTGGTCAATTTGGCAAGACCCCATCACAAAGGTTTTTAAATTTTGTAAAGGCCTGGGGAAGTAGCAAACTGGTAGAAAGCTCCTGGGTTCAATTCCCAACACCACAAAAAAGAAAAAAACAATAAAACCCAGTAAATGGTAGAGTCAAACTCTGGGAAACCCCAGAACTATACTCCCAGCCACTATGCTAGGCCTTAAGTCTGAAGTGAATTTAAAAAGAGAAGAACTGCTGTCTCTCCCTCTGAAGATGGCCCACATTCTTCCATGAATGTTTATCTGCTTTCCTAAATAAACGCATCTCTTAAAAAAAAAAGAAGAGCTTTTTTAATCATTATTAAATTAAAACACATTTACTCATTTTAAAAGTTCAGGTAAAGATAATACATGAATAATGAAGAAAATACCATCCATAATTCAATTTGGTTTATATTCTTTCAGGCTTTTTTATATGCAGAAGCAGTACTTTATTTATTTATTTATTTATTTTATTTTTGTTGTACTGGAGATTGAAAACAAGCACTCTGCCAGTGAGTTACAACCCCAGCCTTTTTTTTTTTGGACCAGGGGATTGAACTCAGGGACACTCGGCCACTGAGCCACATCCCCAGCCCTATTTTGTATTTTATTTAGAGACAGGGTCTCACTGAGTTGCTTAGGGCCTCGCTAAGTTGCTGAGGCTGGCTTTGAACTCTCGATCCTCCTGACTCAGCCTCCCAAGTCGCTTGGATTACAGGCGTGCGCCACCATGCCCGGCATGCCTTTTTTATTTTGAGACAGGGTCTCACTAAGTTGCTGAAGCTAGTCTTGCACTTACACAGTTTTTGGTACCAGGGATGCTTAACCACAGTGCCACATCTCTAGTCTTTTTTATATATTTTTTTTATTTTGAGACAGGATCTTGCTAAGTTGCTGAGGCTGGCTTTTAAATTTATAATCCTCCTGTCTCAGCCTTCCCAGTTGCTGGGATTACAGATGTGTGTACCACCTTGCCTGGCTAAAAGTGGGTTTTTAAATGAAACCATGAAATCATTAATCACTAAGAGCCATTTTCTTACATAATATATTTGTAAATTTTATTTGGTGGAGCTAAGGACTGAACCCAGGACCCCATGGCTGCTAGGCAAGTGTTCTACTGTTGAGCTACATCCCAGTTCTTTGCCTAATATGTTACGGCAATTCATACACATACACATATTTTTCTAATGCTTAAATAATAATCCATTGTTGGATACACCAAATTTAACTATTTATGAATTGTGTTGAAAGCAGATTATAATAAATTATAATAAAATTACAATTTGGTAGATCTGAGATGGTACATAAAAATAAGCTTTTATTTTATTTTGGATGGTACTGAGGATTGAACCCTCTACCAATGAGCTATATTCCCAGTCCTTTCTATTTTTATTTTGAAACAGGGTCAGTAGAAATGGCAGCCAGTTGTTGTGCCTTGCCTACAAGTCCACAGATCCATTGCCTTCACTACCAGGACTGTTTGGGGTGCAGTAAGGCAGTCACACAGGGTTGGTGAGATGAGGAGGCAGCACAGAGGACCAAGTTTGAGCTTTGCCACCTGGAATGACAGGCACTAACCCCAGTCACTACAATTGGGTCAGGGAAGGCAGAGACCTACATCAGCATCTTGCCATGCCACTGCTTCTAAGTGAGTATCAATTAAACTGAATCAATTTCACTGCTTCTGCAGTGGCAGTTGATCCACAGTACCCACCCTGTTACCTGCCACTTCTGCAGCTGCCGCAGCAACCACATCTATCATATTTGCCAGGGAGACATGAGCTTCAGAAGCAGCTGTGCAGGATACCCAGTAACTGCTCCAGGAGACTTCACTTTGGTCATAGCCACTCCAGATGTCGCTGCCCACCCTGCACATTTCAGATGTACTCACTCCAGTACTTGAGGAGGTGACTCAAGACAGCCAGGGCAGGCCAGTCAGGCATACTTCCCCAGACCGGCATGAGAGTACAGAAGTCTGCAATCAGAAAGAAGTCTATGCACATGTGGGCCTGCCCATGTGATATATAAGCAGCTTGGGGTCCATCTGGAACCTCCATCCCATGCACTGCTCTCCCTTATGCTGCAGCACAATCCAAATAAAGCCCCTTTCAGATGGTTTAATTTTTCCCATTCATGGTTTCTATCTCAGATAGAGCAGGCTGAGCTGGTTGCATGAAGAGCTGGAAAGGAGAGCTAGCATAAACAATGGCTGGCAGCCAGAGAGCTGCTGGGAACTACTAGCTCCAGCTGCTGAGAGCTGTGAGGAGAGTTACTGAAAATGGCTGGAGAGCTGCTAATATCATAAGCTGAGAGCCAGTGGCACCCAGAGGTTAGAGTTGCTAACACTAAGAGAGCTGCACATTACCTTTTTGTAATTTCTATCCAGACTGAGCAGAAGAACCCTAAGCTGACTGGTAACAGAAGCACCAGCAATTGGGACATCTAAAATGAACACAAACATATTAAGTCTACTACTTGTTCTTCTCTACACAAAGTCATAGAAAGTACAGCAGCAGAAATGAACTTAAGTTGTTCCTTACAGGTTTCTGCTGTGAGAAAAGTATAAAAAGCTAGTATTTAAAGCCCTGTTTGTTACTCCTATAGAAGAAGCTTAAGAAGGAAATTGCCATGCATTTTTCGAATTGAGAAGAGAGTCTGCTTATTAAAAATACTGGATATGAAGAATAATGACTCTAGTGCTTGCATTCTTATCCACCATACTACACTGCCTCTAGCATTTACAGCCCACATCCAAATTTTATAGAGTCTGGCTCTAACACTGTCAAGGTCTCACCATGAGATAAATCAATGAGGAGTAAATCAGAAGGAAATTGCTCATGAAAGAGTCTAGAATGAGTAAGGTCTGAATCCATTCATTCAAGCAAAAAATCAAGGGCTGTTTTTTAATTTGATTTCATGTTTTCAGTGCCTGATATAGTACAGGTACTCAAAGTTTTTTTGAATAAGAGAATCAGGCCTTACTATGTGCTACCTACAAATAGGGAAAGAAGGAGGAATGCATTTTGGTCCCTAAAAGATATGGAGGAAGGAACCAGGTGCCATACAAATGTTAGATAAGTCATTAAATAGGAGACTATCAAACAGTGAACTGATGGCTAAACTTTCCTCCATCCCACCAAATTTCTAGAGTGACTATGCAAACTCCAGTTGTGCAACTGTTGAGAAAATGGTAGGATGTAGGAAACAGGAAGAAGAGTAAAAAGCTAGGATAAAACACAAAAAGTAGGCTCATAAAATGTAAAAGCTGAAAGGAATTATGAAGATCATTGAGCTGATTGCTTTTATATAAGTGAAACAGGCTAAGAGAAGTGAAGTGACTTCACAAAGGTTGCTCATAGTTAGCAACATTGGCATTCGAATCCAGGACTAGTACTCACTCTACTATCACACACTACTCTTTCAATTATTTCAAAGGTCCCTTCAAAGTCCTCTGATAATATTGTTTTGTTTTGGTTTTTTTGCAGTGCTGGGGATTGAACCCAGGGCCTTGTGCATGCAAGGCAGGCATTCTACCAACTGAGCTATATCCCCAGCCCTCAAAGTCCTCTGATAATAATAACTAATATATGAGTGCTTCATGTTTGCCATATATTAATCTAAGAGCTTTACTTGTCTTAATTAATTTCTCTTTTTGACCACCCCTAAGCAATTATCATTATCACTTTTAAAAATAAAGAAATGGGGCTGAGGTTGTAGCTGAGTGACAGAGCATTTGCCTAGCACATGTGAGGCACTGGGTTCAATCCTCAGCATCATAAAAAGAGAAGCTAAGTAACTTGCTCAAGATTAAAACAACAACAACAACAACAACTACTACTAAGAATGATAGAGGTGGGAGTCACATCAGACTAATGAACATCTTTCCTCCCTTCTAGATTTTCAAATTCTTACAAGTACACTCTGGTCTTGCACATCATTATATCCTTCTTCCCCAAATCTCCAGTGCCCAGCACTGTTGTAAAGTGGAACAGGAGCAGCCTGCGGGAGTAAGGAAGATGAGTGCAACGGCGCTAACACTAACACCATGCCGGGAGCTCAGGTTCTGAAGACGCAGGCTCAAGTTTAATGCAGAACAAGCAAGCATATATAGCAGGAATTGACTAATTACAAATTGCCAGCAGTTGTTAACACCCTCATGATAAGCTCCTGATTATGCTTGTGCTAGGCTTGTGATCAGGCCAATTAAGGGAAGAGGAAGTGCCTGGGCTCTGTGCATACAGGGTGCATAACTCACAGCAGAGGTCTGCCTCATGCTTCTGAGGACAGGTGTGCCTGCCCTATAGTTATGCTTCTTCCCGTAATGCTGTCCACATGACCTCAGGTAATCCTACACAGCACCAATGTAAGTAAGGCATGTTGAACTATAGAACTGTCTACTAACATACTAAAACTAGGGGCTGGAGCCGGGCGCGGTGGCGCACACCTGTAATCCCAGCACTTGGGAGGCTGAGGCAGGAGGATTGCGAGTTCAAAGCCAGCCTCAGCAATTTAGCAAGGCACTAAGCAACTCAGTGAGAGTTGTCTCTAAATAAAATACAAAATAGGGCTGGGGATGTGGCTCAGTGGTGGAGTGCTCCTGGGCTCAATCCCCAGTACCAAAAAAAAAAAAAAGAAAAAAGAAAAAATAGGGACTGGGGGCATAGCTTAGTGCTAGACAACGTGTCTGGCATGTGTGAGGCCCTTGGTTTGATTTCCAGCAAAAATAAATAAATAAAAGTATTTAATTTTACCCTATTGTTAATTCATTAATTCAGTACATTTAAGGGTGTTTATATGTAATATTCTGTGCTTTATAAACCTATTTAAACCCCTGAAACAACTCTACAAAATATCTAAATGTTTTATAGGCATAAAGTAACTTGTCCAAATCACAATGGCAAGAAAGAGACAAATTTTAGGCCATTCCAAGAGCCACATACACTGTCACCTTATAGTTGCAGACAGCAGTGTCCACTGTAGTTCTAGGTTAAGCAGAAAGCAATAAAACACAAGTATCACCAAAATTATTGGAAGCACTATAGTAACAGGCTTTGGCAAAATTTCCCAAAACAATTCCTAGCCCACAAAATAACAATGCTTTTGTCATGATTAAGGTTATGGCTCCACAAGAATTGGAAGTTTTATACTCCATGTATGTAAAAATACACTCTACTGTCATGTATATGTAAAAAGAACAAATGAAAAATAAAAATTAAAAAGAAAATTAAAAAAGAAGACGATTATGGCTATTACTGCAGAAAGTTACCAACCCAGGAAGCTGCTGACTGGAGAAACTCACTGCCACTGCCATCTGTGTCAGCACACCTGGGTGCCTCAAACCCTCTTTCTCTCTGCATTTAACTCGATTACAAATTGAATTCTCATCTTAAGTGCAAGGGAGTCTAGGAAACAATTTTTAGCTTTCCAGCTCTTTCAATAAGTGATGGCACTAGAGACTGGAATTGAAAATCCGCAGTCGTTGCCATATGTAGATAGGTTTTCTCCATACATGCACTAAACAGCCTTATGTGCTGGAAGATTTTGATTCCCAACCTCAAATGGACCCTTAACTCTACCCAGCAATCCACTTCTCTAGTAAGCTCATTATCCCACACTCCACAGTGACTTTCAAATGTGCAATATTCACAAATCCCTGATCTTCTCAAGTATATGTTCCCATTGCTTTCTTTACAGAGAAAATAAAAGCTGTGGTAGGGAACTCACTTTATGAATAGCAAACATACAACTTACATTCATAGTCTTCATTTCCTTCTTCCTTCTGTTAAATGAAGAAACTGTCCATCTTCCTCAAACTGATGTATACATTGGATCCCACCCATTACCCTGTTCTCAGAAATCTTATACTATCAGTGATCTAATTTCTCTGTTATATATTCAACTTCTCCACTGCTCTTAATTAGATCCTTGATAACCTCATCCCCTTCAGCTACAAGATTCTCTCCTCCTCTTTACAATTATATGTATAAAAAATACTGTCCAGGAGCTTCTATCACAGACCATTCATTTGCTCCTGAGACATTCTTTGAGTCCTCCTATCTTTTCCTTTTCCATTTCTCCTGTTGCTTCACTCACTGGTTCTTTGCCATGTTGAAAAAATTCAAAGTTCTTAGTTGACTTTATCCACACCCATGGCTCAATTATCACAGATACACAAATTATTCTCAAATTTATATTTCCAACACAAATCTCTATGCTGAGAACCAAAGGTTTATTTCAAAGTTTGTAACACAGTATGCAAATTATTCTCAAATTTACATTTCCAACACAAATCTCTATTTTGAGCCATGGAGGAGTCAAACTGCCTCCTCCATGTCATCAATGACCTCCCCCAAAAAAACGACGAAGAACAAAAAACTGGCGTCAGCCAGGCACAGCAACCTGGGACGCTGAGGTAGAAGGATATCAAGTTTGAGGCCAGCCTCAGCAACTGAGAGGGATGTAGCTCAGCAACTTAGAGGAAAAGCGTCCCTGGTTTCAATTCCCAGTACCAAAACCAAAACAAAACAGATCACTAGTCACCTTGTAGTGTTCCCTCTCTCAGTGATTACTACCATTATACACTCAACTGCATAAGTCAGAAACCTAGAAGCTATTTTTCTCTCTCTATTCACTGAATCCAATCCATCACCAAATCCTTCCCAACCACTTATCCCCCATATACCTCTAGAATCGAATTTTCTGCAGTTCCATCACCATCTCAGTCCCTATTGACATTTCTGACCAGGATCACTGCATGTTCTAAGTGATCTATCTGTATCCATTAGGGCTCCCTTCACCCCAACCTGTTCACACCATTAAGCCCCACTGCCCAGAGGAGGGAAAACCTTCTCTCCCTTTAAAAGTAAAAGCTCAAATTCTTGCAAAGCCTAATCTCTACCACCTTGGGCTTCATCTTGTACCATACTCCCCTTCAATCTCTTTATACCGCCACACTGGCTCTTTGTTTAATACTCCTCCCACCTGATAGGGGACTTCTGCCCAAGCCGTTCTGTATGGAATGCTCTGCCCTCCCCTCTTCCCCTGTAATTAGAATTCTTCCACCAGATACCAGCTCAGGCATCTTTCCCTCAGAAAAGCCTCCCAGCTTACTTCCGGTGCCAAGAGCACCAGGGCTCTTTCTTGAGTAGCACTTCCATTTATTAGCGAGCTCACGGATTAACATCTGTTTTTCCCAACACACTCTAACCACCTGAGGATAGGGGCCGTGTTTGACTCTCCATGTATTCTGCTCTGTATTCTGCACAATACAGAGCAGTAGGGTCAGAGGAAAAGACCCGGTTCCGGGGAATGAATCTCGCTCAATAAGGCTGAGCTCCGGAGAAGGATTTGGACGTGTCCTGCATCGCTGTCTCTCTCGGGGGTGTACGGTAGGCCCTCACAAATGACTGTAAAATCAGCGGCAGAAACAAGTCGGCCTCCTCGGCTAAAGGGGGCACCCAAGTAGGCGGGGAGACTGGCCTTTCTTCCTGGGAACGCCAGGCACAGGGCTGGACACAGAAGGCGCCCGTCGAAGGCGGCAGCCATCAAGGGCCAGCAGCAGCAGCAGCAGCAGCAGCAGGGTCTCAGTCCTGCCGCTAGAGACCCCAAAACTCTGCTCCTGCCCGCAAAGGGACCACTTCTCAGAGCTGAGAACTCGAGGGCCGCTTCCCGCCCCTCGCTCTCAGAGGCTTCAGCTGAGAATGGCAGGATCAGGCCGCACCAGCCTGACGTTGCCTCCAGATTCGAGGAGCCACCCTCCCCAACTCTCCCTCAAACTCACTTAGCGTCAGCTCCTGCTCTCCCGGCAGCCGTATTGCCCGAAACGCCAAACCCAGTCAGAGCGTTCCCACCCACAAGACCCAGCGCGCCTAGGAGGGACGCCAGCTCCGTTCACCAATCCTGGAATGGCGCTCTCGTGACGTCAGAAAAATAGGACCAATAACAAGAGACTATCCAGAGGGCGGTGCAAGAGGGGAATATTGGAAGCCGATTGGCTTCTCCAAATCGGAAGTTCTGGAGGAAGGACTAAATCGGAGCCAATCGCAGGCCGCCCGAAGGTGTCGGCGCGGTCAGTGGCAGCGCTGAGGACAGCGGGTACCGCCATGATAGAACAGCAGAAGCGTAAGGGCCCGGAGTTGCCGCTGGTCCCAGTCAAGCGGCAGCGGCATGAGTTACTTTTGGGAGCCGCGGGGTCGGGGCCCGGATCCGGGCAGCAGCAGGGGACGCCAGGAGCTTTGCTGCAAGCGGTAAGTGAAGAGGCGGGCGGCCTCTTCTCCCTCACCTCCTAACGCTGGTTCCTGATGATCCCGCACTGCGGGGCGAGAATATACCTGAAGTTAAAACAGACAAAGGCAATAAAGGCGACCGATATCCGTGGATGCTCCGTACATGTTTCCCTGTTTGAGGCACTTTTTCAACTTTTCGACCGCCCGGTGAGGTAGCATTGAAATTAGTATAAAAATCTTGGGCTCACAATCAGGGCCCGGGCTTCTGCATCCTAAATATTGCGGGGTTTCGGCATAAAAAGAAACGTTCAGAGAAGTTTGTAGAATGGACGCCTGCATAGTGAGTGAAAGAGGAAGGGAAATAAATGATGTTGGCTTGCCTTAGGATTTGGGGCAAGTTGCTTTTCCGTTTACTTCTCTGCACTACTGTTACTAACAGCAACTGAATGAACAGTAACATTCATTGATGCGTCTACTAAATGTTTTGTATATAAAGTCTATGTTAGTCTTGGTAACGGCATAAGAGTTAGAAACTGTTACTTTCCCATTTTGGAGGTGGGAAAACAAACCCTTATCAAATAAGCGATAGATTTTAAATTGGAATCCATGCTCCTAACTGCCTTTCTTGTAAAATAGAGTTGATCACACTTCTCTTACTATACTAATAGGTTCAGATGAGGAAGTATATGTGCCGTTTTCTCTCAACTTCTCAATCAACCTGTCAGCAAATCCTTCTGGCATGGTCTTCCAAAGATCTCCATAAGCATAGGCCAGGTGGTGGCCTGTATACTTTGTAGTCCCAGCTACTTGGAATGCTTAGGCAGGAGGACTGCTTGAACCCAGAAGTTTGGGGCCAACCTGATCAAAAGAGCAACAGAGCAAGGCCCTGTCTCAGAAAAGAAAAAAAAAAAATCTAGATAATATACAGAATTACTGCCACTTTATCCAACTCCATCACTATCACTACCTCCTTTTCTCACATTTTGTTGTTGTTGTCACTAGGTATTGAATCCAGAGGCACTTTACCACTGAGCTACATCCCCAGGCCCATTTTTTCAAATTGTTGTTTAGAGCCTCACTAAGTTGCTGGGCTGGCCTTGAACTTGAGATCCTCCTGCTTGAGTCTCTTGAGATGGCATTACAGGCCTGAGTCAACCACTGGGCTCTTAAGTCATTATTGTCTCATCTTGCATTGTTGCAAAAGGGGCCTTATATTCCTGTTTTTATCCTTGTGTGGACAATATATTATCAATCTAACAACCAGGAGCATCCTTCTGAACATCAAACTACCATACTCCTTGCTGAAAACTTCCCAGTGACTTTGCATTTCATTCAGAGTAATCAAAATCATTATTTCTACTGGAATGTTCAGGTGGGTGTCAAAAGAGAGCCATGAAAGCCGGGCGTGGTGGCGCACGCCTGAAATCCAAACGACTTGGGAGGCTGAGTCAGGAGGATCGTGAGTTCAAAGCCAGCCTCAGCAACTTAGCGAGGCCCTTAGCAACTCAGTGAGACCCTGTCTCTAAATAAAATACAAAATAGGGCTGGGGATGTGGCTCAGTGGTGGAGTGCCCCTGAGTTCAATCCCTGGTTCCCAAAAAAAAAAAAATAGAGCCATGAATTATGTGACAGAACTGCCTTTCTCTAAATCATATGAAATCTTAATCATTTGCCTGATCTTTTCCCTTCACTCCCTACTCTGCAATTTTGCAGCCTCCTTTGCCTGTATGCAGTGGCTACCTACCTCATACTTCTCTTTCATTTAGGGACCTCCAAGGTGTTCCTCCCTTCAAGCCCCAATCATGCTGCTCTCCGGACATGAAGGAGAAGTGTACTGCTGCAAGTTTCACCCAAATGGATCCACCTTAGCATCTGCAGGATTTGACCGACTGATATGTAAGGCATAGTTTTAAATCTGGAATAATAGTTCTCTGCCAAATAGTGATTTTTTTTAAAAAACTTTGGATGGCACAGAAGTTATCGGTGTAAATTAGCAACATAAACTAAATGACCAACATGCTAAAATCAGGATATAAAAATGTTGATTGATCACTTGGGTGTAGAATTTGGAGTCCATGTGGTAAATACAGAAAGAAGGAACTATTTACTAGTTAGAAAAGTGAATTGACTGTGGTTTGAGATATTCGTCATGAAGGCAGATCTTGAGCTTATTTAGCAAAACAACAATCTGGATTTAATAGGTTCGTGGTAGTTATGAGGAAAGAGAGAACTTTCCTTTCTCAAAGGTATGAGACCTTCTTCTTGATCCATACCCTGAATCTTAGCATATACAAAGGAGGAGGGGATCCTAAAATAGCAACTTACTCATATAATCTACCTGTACATCATTAAGTTCTGCTGTCAGATTCTTAGCTATTAATCAGGAATACCCATTTTTGAAAAATAAGTAGAAAAATCAGGCTGGTACTATAGCTCAGTGATAGAGCACTTGCCAAGCATGTATAGGCTGTGTGTTGAATCCCTAGCACTGCCAAAAAACATGATGGGGAGGGAAGGAAAAAATCACTTTGAAGCAGGGAGTCATCTGGGCACGGTGGGACATGCCTGTAATCCCAGCAACTAGGGAGACTGGGGCAAGAGATTGCAGGTTCAAGGCCAGTCTCAACAACTTAAAACCCTAAGCATCTTAGCAAGACTCTCAAAATAAAACATTTAAAGGACTGGAGCTGTAGCTTGGTATTAAAGCACCCCTGGGTTTAATCCTCAATATCAAAAAAAGAAAAAGAAAAAAAAGATGAGTCATGGATAACTAATTAATTTTTTTTTTTTTTTTTTTTTTTTTTTTTTTTTT
>JAJEJO010002980.1:268569-300086 GCA_020662805.1 Glaucomys volans
TTTTTTTTTTTTTAAGAATGAAGAGGGGCCGGGCGTGGTGGCGCATGCCTGTAATCCAAGCGACTTGGGAGGCTGAGTCAGGAGGATCGCAAGTTCAAAGCCAGCCTCAGCAACTTAGTGAGGCTCTAAGTAACTCAGTGAGATCCTGTCTCTAAATAAAATACAAAATAGGGCTGGGGATGTGGCTCAGTGACCGAGTGTCCCTGAGTTCAATCCCTGGTTCCAAAAAAAAAAAAAAGAACGAAGAGGGGAGTCTTGAGAAAAAGCAAGAAAAAACATAACAGAATTATCTCACTTTTATTTTTCTTGTGGCTTTATTCTTCATTATATTATGAGATAAAATGAATCCTTTGGGTTTTCTCATTTAAGTCTGACTCAGAGTAGATTATCTTTGTCTTTATTGCCCATTTTGCGGGGGGAGGCAGTACTGGGGATTGAACCCAGGGGCACTCCACCACTGAGCCACATCCCCAGCCCTATTTTGTATTTTATTTAGAGACAGGGTCTCACTAAGTTGCTTAGGGCCTCACTACGTTTCTGAAGCCGGCTTTGAATTTGTGATCCTCCTGCCTCAGCCTCCCAAGTGCTGGGATTACAGGCTTGCGCCTCCGCGCCCGGCCTTCATTGCCCATTTTGATTTGGATGTTTTAGTCCTTTGATCCTTATTCTTACCAGTAGCCCCGCATCTGGAAGATTTAGGGTTCTTTTTAGAGCCTCTATGGGTTATCAGTGTTGATATGCTTAATTTCATTAAACAAACTAAAAATAGTGTTGTTAGCAGAAAAATGACTTTCATATCTATGGATATCTATCTATATATACTTGTATATCTTATCTAGGTAGGTAAGCCATAATAACACTTCACTCCTTGCTAGACCATTCTCCCTGAAGATAAGAACTATGTCCTCATTTATTCCAGCACCTGACATGTAGTAGTCACTAAGTGTGGAATGAGCAAATGTAGTACAATGTCATTGCCATGTGACCTTCAAGTAGTAGATTCCTAGGTTTTCTGTAAGTCTATCATTTTGTAGACTCAGAACAGATTAGTAGGTGTCAACATTTTTAAAATACAGGGAAAAAATTTAAAAATTTTAAGAACTGTACCCTTTTTTCTTTTTACTTTATCAATTAGAAAAATATTACCATAATTTTTATTTTGGTGTCAAGAAAATTGGTCCACTTTGTTGAACCAGTAATGTTCCAAGGAGAATAATTTCAGATCTGTTCTGATTATTTCACAACATTTTTCTTTTCTTTCTTTTCTTATCTTTGTGTGTGCGTGCATGTGTGTGTGTGGCAGCGTACTGGGGGATTGAACCCAGTGGCACTCTACCACTGAGCTACCTCCCCAGCCCTTTTTTATTTTATTTTGAGAAAAGGTCTCACTAAATTGCTGAAGCTGACCTTAGCCTCCTAAGCTAGAATTGCAAGTGTGTACTACCTTGCCAAGTAGTATAAGTCACCTTTCACAGGATGCTTTCTTTTGCATATTAATGCTCACAGAAGCCCTCTCTCCCTAACAGTGTTGTGGAATGTCTATGGTGACTGTGATAACTATGCTACATTGAAAGGACACAGTGGAGCCGTGATGGAACTGCATTATAACACAGATGGCAGGTGAGTATACTGCAAAATGGAGTAACAGCTGCTTCTCATACTAATAACTCTTACAGTCTTTTCACTTTCTGACCTTGGGCTAGCCTCTCTCAGGAAATCTTTCTGTCAAAAACTGCTACACTTTGGATAGCTACTTGATTGTCCTTATTACCAAGTGAGGTATTTGTTATCTATGTATGCAATTATAAACACTTGTCATCTAATACATTAATAGTCCAGACAAATTTGTTTTATAAGATGTAAAGCAAAATATAATTTTATCTGTAGAAATTAGCAACTTTTTAAAATTTTTATTTATTTATTTATTTTAGTTGTTAATGGACCTTTATTTTATTCATTTATTTATATGTGGTGCTGAGAATCGAACCCAGTGCCTCACACATGCTAGGCAAGCGCTCAACCACTGAGCCACGATCCCAGCCCCAAATTAGCAACTTTTATTATGAAAGTAATAAAACACAATTTTGAGAAACCAAATAAAGCAGATAGATTTTTTTAAGTGCGTGTTCCTGCCATGCAAAGATAGTCACTTTTTTTTTTTTTTTTTTTTTGTACCAGGGATTGAATTCAGGGTCATTCAACTGCTGAGTCTGGCTTTGAACTCACAATCCTCCTGCCTCAGCCTCCTAGGCCGCTGGGATTACAGGCATGCACCACTTTACCCAGCTCAAAGATAGTCACTGTTAATATTTTTCTAAAGCATTTTCCTGTCTAAACTGTTTATTTTTGCTTGGTGTGTTGGTGCATACCTGTAATCCCAGCTACTTGGGAAGCTGAGACAGGAGGATCACAATTTTGAGGCCAGCCTAGACACCTTACCAAGACCCTGACTCAAAATAGAAAAGGAGCTGAGAATATAGCTCAGTAGTAAAGCACCCCTGAATTCAAAGTTCAGTCAAACACATGTGTTTAGTTTTGGTAGATTTGTAATGATAGGTACAATCCCCCCTGTACTGGAGATCAAACCCAGGGGCACCTAACCACTGAGCCACATCCGCAGCCTGTTTTTATTTTTTTATTTTGAGTCAGGTCTCCCTAAGGGCCTCATTAAGTTGCTGAGGCTGGCTTTGAACTTGTGATCCTCCTGCCTCAGCCTCCTGAGATGCTGGGATTATAGTCCTATGCCACCATGCCCAGTTTGTACAATCCTGTATACTGATTTTTTTCCCTAACATTGTCCACTTCATCTCTGTTATCATAAACATAACTTTATACTTTTAGAATATCTATAGATAATATTGGGATTTGGTTATAAAAGTTTGGTAGGTATTTTGGTGAATGCTGATTTATTTTACATTTCTGACCTCTTAGCATCCTGGGATGCTCCATCTACTGGTGTGTAGTATTTTGTACATTTTAAGTAAAAGCACATTTTAAAATCTGGCTTAACTTAGAATTTATCCTTATAGGCAAAATAAAAACTTTAGTTTTTAGAGAAAGGATTGACATTACTCAGATGAAGAATTGCTGCATTCTGTCTTACCTCTACTAGCAGGGAGTGATCAAACATTTTGAAGTGAAAGGAACATGTTAGCTATCACAAAAGAGGAAAAGATTGGGAAATCTGCTCTAATGGGCATGTAAAGTATCATGGGCACAGAAGGAAACATTTTTAAACTTCATTGAGTATAGAACATGAGTGGGATTTCCATAAGTAGTGTAAGGCATACCAAAAATGACAGCACAATAGGTCAGTGATCTGGAAGAATTTGTCTCATTTTTGCAAGTGGGAAAGACATTGCTATTATTGGTCTCCACTTATTTCTTTTGTGTTCTTCCTCTTACCTTCTAGTATGCTCTTCTCAGCCTCCACAGATAAAACTGTGGCCGTATGGGACAGTGAAACAGGAGAGAGGGTTAAAAGGCTGAAGGGACATACTTCCTTTGTGAATTCCTGTTATCCGGCCAGGCGGGGCCCCCAGCTTGTCTGCACTGGCAGTGATGATGGTACAGTAAAGGTAGGTGTTCTTGGTCTGTATGAACCTTATCTTGCCTTCCCACCTGTGCTATACCCTCCTCTGCAAAACAGCTTTAGCAATCAGTTTCCAAAAGAGGCTCTTGAAATTTTTCCCAGTTAAAATAATAGGCACTGTTTTAATTACCCTACAGAATTATATTAGTGCCTGGAACAAAGTGGACCATGTGGATTTGATTCTTGGCTCAGCTGTTAATTGTGTGACCTTGAGCAGCTCACTTTTCTGAGCCTCAGTTTCTTAATTTTTAGAACACTAACAGACATATAAATGTCTTACAAGATTATTGTGAAATTACAGGCACATAAAAAGCTCAGTAAATGGTCTTAATAGCCCAGGATGGGATTTAAATGTCATTTAGTCTTAATAGTTTCCAACCTCTCTGTACATTAGAACCTGTTAAACTTCCCAAAGATTCTGGTTCAATAGCTCTGGGATGAGAATCAGAATTTTTAAGGTGTTCTTCAAGTGATTTGTTACAGTAGGTCTGACATTTTAGGAGCCACTGAGTCACCCAGCATCATCATTTTACAAATGAAGAAAATGAGACCTAGAAACATCAGCTTATGTCAAAGGTGCACAAGGACGCACTGCTTCATACTATCAGGGTGTGCCCTTCTTTGCAGTGTTTGGCTCTGTGGGATTTTAATGATTAAGCAGGGGAGCTTTGAAGGAGTACACCTGAAAAACAACACTAACCTTTTGGTTGATGCATTTGTGTTTTTACTTTTCCCTTGAACCCAGGGCCTCAAATGCTAAGCAAACATTTGGTGTACCCTTGATGCTTGGCTAAATGGAAACTGTGTGGCTTAGGACTAGTTTCAAAGCTTGGAGCCCTAAATTAGGCATACTGGAGTTAGATAAATGTGTTTGTTGGTTTTTTTTACCACTGAGGTGTATCCCCAACCCTTTTTACTTTTTATTTGGAGGCAGTCTCACTACATTGCCCAGGCTAGCCTCGAACTTGGGATCTTCGTACCTCATTCTCCTAAGACACCAGAATTATAGGGGTGTGCCAGTTGGAGTCTTAACAGTGGCTATTTGCTAATTGGCTTTGCGAAACACAGGAAGAAATGGAAGTACCCTAAAGAATTTTGTTAACAAACATTGAGGGCCTTCCATGATAAATATATAGGAACTTGTTTTTAATGCTTTCCCTTTCCTCTCAGTTTCTTTCTCTTTTTTTCTCCCCTCTTCATTCTCTTGCTTATCTTTCTTTCCCTCTTTAGCTTTTCATTTTTCTAGTACTAGAAGGTTTTGTGTTTGTTCTGTCTTCCTTTGTTTTACTTTCTTTTTTTAATTGAACATGAATTGGAATCATGATAACTTTATTACTCAAGTTAATGGGTTTTTTTAAACAACTTCTATTTTTATTTTTTAATTATTTTTTTTACACTAAATATTTAAAAAATTTTTCATGTATGTATATATGGTAATAATGTCTGTCTCCATCTACCACCCTTCCCATCACCTCACTTCCCTTTTTTTTTTTTTTTTTGCGGTGCTGGGAATTGAATCCAGGGCCTTATGCTTGTGAGGCAGGCACTCTACCAACTGAGCTACATCCCCAGCCCCCCTCACTCCCTTTTATACAATCCAAAGTTCCTTCATTCTTCCCTACCCCACCCCCCCATTATGGAACAGCATTTGCTTATCAAGGTAATGTTTTTTTAATGGACAATATGTTCTATCACCTAAAAATGACTGCTTTTTTAATACAGTTGCTTATTTTGAATTTTAATACATTATTTGTATTTACGGCATCATCAAACAACTTTTTTTTAATGATTTATTATTTTATGGTATACTTAATACAAAAGCCTGAACACGCATTGCCCCAACATCGGGGAAAGAGCTTCCATCTTTCTTGTGCAGTCATCTTCTAAAGCAGGCTGTGTTGTTTGTTTCTATATATACCCCTTCACATTTCTCTCCCCTCAAATATTTATATCCCAGCTACAAAATTGGAACTACAGAGGGTTTTTATAAATGAAATTGTCTTGCCCTTGTTATAATTCAGACTCTTGAGGTGACTCAAGAACCATGAAAAAAACACCTCATGAAGATGTGGAATGTCTGCTAACTATAACAAGTAGCTGTTGTGAATTTGTTGAACTGGCACCTCCTTGACATAATCAGTTTGTAGGGACATGGGCACATGAATCAGTGAAACAGATGTGGGCCAGGTGATTGCTTTTGCTTGTTTCCAAAAGGCATGTATCTTCTATACCCTTTCTTAAAGAGCTGAAGACAAACTAGAGGAGAATCTGCAAATTCGATTCTTCATACTCTGAGGTATTAAATGCATAAGGAAAAGATTAATTATGTCCAAGTAGCAGGCAATAAAAATATTTTTAAACCAAGATGGTTTTAAGCGTTAGAATTTTTAGAAATCAGAATGTTTATTCATATAATTTTAAAACTAAAAGCTAATCATATTCTATGCTAATGATTTAAGTGCAGATGTTATGGTTTTCACATGTTTCCTTCAAAGTAAAGGCACGTCAGTTCTTGAACAAGTCAGTGTAGGGAGGCATTGTTTCTGGCATGCTTTATTTCCAATTCAGAAATCTCAATTAGGTTCTTCTAAATACTATCATTCTCTACCATTTGAAATTGATAAGTTCTTTGCAGATTCAGAAAACTTCAGATTTCTGGCAGCTCGAACAACCTTTTATATATACTTTTAGCTGCTTGTCAAGTTGGGAAGCTTCGTTGTTTTCTTTTACTAGGTTTGTAAGTATAAGAATAAAATAACATTTTATCTGAGGGGAAAAAAAGTCATGTTGCTTTGTACTTGTCACAGTTCACAGAAAGCAAAGGTTTCAGATAGCACTATGAGCTGCACACCCAGCCCCTATTTTTTGCAAGTTCATTTTTTCCCCTGATCACTATAGTTCAGTGATTATGCATGTGCTCAGCTTGTTTGAGACCCTGGGTTCAATCTGTAGTGGCAAGGGGAAAAAAATTAAGTAAAATATATATAGATGTATAAATTGTTTCCTTTCCTAAACAATTCAGTCCTAAAGCCATTATGTATTCTAAAGCAAGGAAGGTGTCTGATTGGAGGTGGGAATGGGCAGAAGTAGCCCAAATGAAGTGAGGAGAATATCTACACCATGAGGGACACTTCACTGTAGAGAGTCAAGGAAGGAGGGCATCCTTATGACACAGGATAGCTAGCTCATTGCCCTAATGTGGTGAAAGTGTCATCTATACATGGTAGTGATGGTAGAGGTCGAGTGTGGCTGTCGGAGCCTGAGCTGAGGATGTCCACACAGCATGAAAGCAGTTCTGTGTAGAAAGTCAGACTGAACAGGATGAGGATGACATCCCTGGAGAAGGGAGCCAAAGCAATGATGAGGCTGACTCAAGTTGGGTGAGGTGGGACTCTTACAGGGTCGCCTAGGATGGGATCACAGTTGAAACAAGGAAAGGAATATACTCATGCAATCAAAGTATCAACAAGAATATGGAAGATTGATTACATACAGGAAGTTGATCAAATAAATAAATACATTAAACATAATAGGAGGCAGATTTCTCACCATCAAGAGAGCAGAGTTTCTGATACAGAAAGGCTAAAAAGTAAAATGAATCATTTGGTGTTAGATTTGAATTGAAAGTCTGAGTGTGAACTTTTAACATTCAATATGTAAACAGATAGGTATAGGAAGGTTTGAGTATATAGGCATGTGTGTACCTAAGTATACATATATTGCCTAACTCTCCACTGAGAAAGCTTAGAAACCGCAAGATCCCATTAACAGTGAGTATACCTACTGTTTAGGTCTTGCTCTTTAAATACCATTTTCCAACAAATGGAACCAAGGCTCCTATTTCATGACTGGGACTAGAAAAGTATTTTAAGAGGAACCTAGAACACCTCATACAAAAAAGATTGTCAAAAGAACATCCTAGAGGGCTGGGGATATAGCTCAGTTGGTAGAGTGCCTGCCTCGCAAGCAGAAGGCCCTGGGTTCAATCCCCAGCACCTCAAAAAAAAAAAAAAAAAAAAAGAGGCCAGGTGCGGTGGCGCACACCTGTAATCCCAGCACTTGGGAGGCTGAGACAGGAGGATTGCGAGTTCAAAGCCAGCCTCAGCAACTTAGCAAGGTGTTAAGCAACTCAGTGAGACCCTGTCTCTACATAAAAAATACAAAATAGGGCTGGGGATGTGGCTCAGTGGTGGAGTGCCCCTGGGTTCAATCTCCAGTACCAAAAAAAAAAAAAAGAACATCCTAGGGGCTGGGGTTATGGCTTAGTGGTAGAGTGCTTGCCTAGGACATGTGAGGCGCTGGGTTCAAGCCTCAGCACCACATAAAAATAAATAGAATAAAGTTATGTGTCCATCTACAACTAAAAAAAATTTTTTTTAAAGAATATCCTAACCGGGCTGGGGGTATAGCTCGGTTGGTAGAGTGCTTGCCTTATAAGCACAAGACCCTGGTTCAATCCCCAGCACCGCAAAAAAAAAAATCCTAACCAAATGATCAAATTGATTATTATTAGTAGTGAGACCAAATTGTGACCCATTTGATAGGATACAATGAAGATGCTGCCTCATTTCTATGATATTCCTACCAAAAGTGCATAGCTTAAATCTAATCATGAGGAAACATCAGGCAGTCCCAAATGGAGGGATGTGACAGTTCTTTGTAGAAGTGTACAGGTCATAAAAGTCAAGGAAAATCTGAAGGACACAAAAAAGACATGACAAGTAAATTTAACACAATTCCAAACTGAGTCCTCATGCAGAAATAAATAATTGGGAAAAGTAGTAAAACTTGAATGGCATTGAGGATCAGATAGTAATAATGTATCAGTGTTTAATTTCTTGATTGTATTGAGATTAGGTAGGGAGTAATTAGGAATTAAGTCAGCAATTTTCAAATAATTTCAACCAAAAAAAAATGTTCCTTTTACTTTTCTGAACATTTGATTATTTCAAGATTTAAAAATCTAACCAGGTCCTATGGTATATTCCTGTTATCCCAGAGATCTAGGAGGCTGAAACAGGAGCATTGCAAGTTCAGGCCATCCTCAGCAACTTGGCCAGACCCTGTCTTAAAATGTAAAACTTTTTAGAAAGGGCTGAGGATGTGACGCAGTGATTAAGTGCTCCTGGGTTGAATCCCCAATACCAAAAATATTTTAAGTCTATTGAAAGTGATAATTATCTGAAACTAAATTAATTAAACCACACTTTAAGTGGCTACCATAACTTTTAGGATGAAGAAAAACATTGTTTTCATTCTGTGTAGAGAATATATATTGAAACAAAGATGGTAGTAAGGCTCAGAAGATATGTGGGAGTCAAATTATCAAGGCCTTGAATTCCAGGATAAGAAGTTGGGACTTGATTCTTGAGCTGGAGGAGTTGGGGAGGGGATGTGTTCTGTTGGAAAGAAGTAAAGCACTCTTTTTGGACCATTTATTTGAGTAACATGCTTCCATGAAGTAGGAATTGCTTTTCATCCTAAGTCATGAGAATTGGAAGGAGACACAGCTTGGCACACTCCTACTCAAACTCTACTTTTTGACCACAGAATTGAATTTAAGACCATTAGATCTTTTCTAAGATACCATGGTTGATTCCTTTCTTTTTGATGATAGTCCTTTAACACTTAAAACATAATCACCTAACATTCTTTCTCTTCTGAATGAAATGACCCATACTCTTAGAACATTTCCTTGTGGTTCATCTTCTCAAGTCTTATTCATTCATTGAAACATCTCTGGACCCCTGCTTTATTATCCACGCTTTAAAAATATAGAACTCTAAGACTTTTTTTTTTTTTTTTGCTTTAATGCAACTAAATTATCTAGCTTAGTACAGAGTTCTAGAATTTTTATGACTTGTTTTCCTCCCCTATTATGTATCAAGTAGCTATTAAAAAATAATGTAGGCTGCTGGGCACGGTGATGCATGTGTAATTCCAGCAACTTGGGAGGCTGAGGCAGCAGGATGGTGAGGTCAAAGCCAGTCTCAGCAACAGCAAGGCACTTAGTAACTCAGTGGGACCCTGTCTCTAAATAAAATACAAAATAGGGCTAGGAATGTGGCTCAGTGGTTGAGTGCCCCAGAGTGCAATCCCTAGTACTCCCCAAAATAATAGTAATGTAGGAACTAGGAAAGGTTTCACATACCTGCAATCCCAAGGACTCTGGAGGCTAAGGCAGAAAGAGAAGTTTGTGGCCAGCCTCAGCAACTTTACAAGACCCCCATCTCAAAATAAACAGTAAAAAGGACATGGAATGTAGCTCAGTGTTAAAGCACCCTTCGGGTCAATCCCTTGTACCAAAAATAACTTAAAAAGTGTAACCAAACATGGTAGTACACGCCTGTAATCCCAGTGTCTCAGGTGGCTGAGGCAGTCAGATTGCAAGTTGAAGGCCAGCCTCAGCAATATAGTCAGGCCTTAAATCAAAATAAAAAATAATAAGGGCTGAAGATGTGGCGTAGTGATAAAGCACATCTGAGTTCAATCCCCCCAAAAAAACTTTTTTTTAATGAATATAAGAGCTAGAAATATAGCTTGGTAGTAAAGCACTTGTATAGAATGCAGAAGGCCCTAGGTTTGATCCCCAGCACCACACAAATAATAATAATAATGTATGTGTTCATTTTTTAAAACAAGCATATATTAATAATTGTAAAAACTTAATCATACTTTTCAATACTTTGAGGTTAATACAGGATTCATATAGTGAAATCTGACTATTAAATTCTGGTCTGCATTTTACCGTTGACTTCCTAGTATTCTTTATCAAATCAGTTCTCTTTAGTTTCCTTATCTATAAAAGTTGGGATTTAACTCGATAGTCTAAACACAGTAGCTTTGAAACACTTTTATCCCAAGCCACTTTAAGGAATATATTTTATATTGTGACCCAATATTCACCCCCAACTCCCCTCCACATGTGTATCTATATTATGAACCAACCCTTTCTGCATGTGACATTCTCTGATAATCATCTGAGAATAGATACAATTTAGATAAAATTTAACTAACATAAAATTTACCATTTCAATCGTCTTAAAAAGGATACAGGACTGTGAGGAGGATCACGAGTTCAAAGCCAGCCTCAGCCACTTAGTGAGGCCCTAACCAACTCGGTGAGACCCTGTCTCTAAATAAAATACAAAATAGGGCTGGGATGTGGCTCAGTGGCCGAGTGTCCCTGAGTTCAATCCCTGGTTCAATAAATGAATGAATGAATGAAAGAAAGAAACAAACAAACAGGACTGGGGTTGTGGCTCTTACTCGTCCAGCATGTGATCCACACTACCGAAAAACAAACAAAGGCACAGTTAAGTGACTTTTAGTTCAGTAAGTGTCATGCCACCATTGCTGCAATCGAATACCAGAATGTTTTTTCACCCTTAAAAGGATTCCCAAACCCATCTAGCAGTCACCCCCTCTTTCCTCCTACCTCTGGCAACTGCTGACCTGCTTTTTGTCTCTTCAATTTGCCTAATGTGGACATTTCATATAAATAAAATCTTATGTGACTTTTCATATTCCGCTTCTTTCATTTAGCATGTTTTCCAGATCTATAAGTGTTGTAAGATGTATTGATACTAGCCGGGCACAGTGGTGCACGCCTGTAATCCCAGCACTTGGGAGGCTGAGGCAGGAGGATCGCGAGTTCAAAGCCAGCCTCAGCAACTTAGCGAGGCCCTAAGCAACTCAGTGAGACCCTGTCTCTAAATAAAATACAAAATAGGGTCTGGGATGTGACTCAGTGGTTGAGATGTATTGATACTAGAATTTTTTTTTTATGGGTAAATATTACATCATATGAGTGTTCCACACATTTTGTTTGTCCATTGGTCAGTTGCTGAATATTTGGATTGTTTACACTTTTTAACTTTTGATTAATTCAGTATTATGGAAAATTATTCGTTATTAAGAATAATGCCACTATGAACATTAATGAATAAGTTATGGTTTGAGTACCTGTTTTCATTTCCGTTGGATATATACCTTGGAGTGAGATTGCTGGCTTATGTGACAATTTCTAGTTTAACTTTTCGAGAAACAGATTTTTCAAAAATAACAGCACCGGGGCTGAGGATATAGCTCAGTTGGTAGAGTGCTTGCCTTGTAAGCACAAGGCCCTGAGTTCAATCCCCAGCACCACCAAAAAAAAAAAAAAAAAAAAAAGACCGCCCCTTTTTTTTTCCCACCAGCAATACTGAGGGTTCCAGTTTCCCCCAAATTCTGGTTTTTGTTTTTTGGGGGGGGCGGGGGAGGGGTTGGGTTTTTTTGTGGCCCTGGAGATGTATGTAACCCAGGTCCTTATACATGCTAAGCATATACTCCACTACTAAGCTATACCCCTTGCCCTGTTGGGCTTTTTGTTTCTGTTTTTGTTTTTAAGATACCCTAGAGGGTATAAAGTGGTATTGTAATTGACCAGTTTTTTATCTCAAGAAATGTTTATTCAAGTTCTCTGCCCATTTACTAATTGGGCTGTTTGTGTTTTTGCTATTAATAAAGAGTTCATTTTTCTGGAGCTGGGTTTGTACCTCAGAGGTGGAGAGTTCAGAATGGAGGAAGGATGGATTGTGTAGAGGGAAATGAGGGATTGGGAGGGGTCAAGGGGAAGGAAAGATAATAGAATGAGACAAACATCATCACCCTGTGTACATGTATGATTACACAAATGGTGTGAATCTACTTCGTGCACAACCGAGACATGAAAGTTGTACCCCATTTGTGTACAGTGAATCAAAAATTTTTAAAGAGTGTGTGAGAGTTTATTATTTTAAGTCCAGTTGATCTATTTTTGCATTTGTCACCTGTGCTTTTGATGTTGCATCTAAGGATTCATTGCCAAATCCAAAGTCACGAAGACCCCTATATTTTCTTCCAAGAATTGTTATAGTTTGATCTCTTATATTTAAACTTAGATCTATGTTGAGTTAAATTTTGCAAATCATGTGAGATAGGCGTCTAACTGCCTTTTTCTTTTCTTTTTTCTTTGGTGCTAGAGAATGAGCCCATCCTCACACTTGATAGGCAAGCCCTGTGTCACAGAGCCACGCTCCCAGGCCTACTTTATTCTTTCCCGTGTGGTTATCCAGTTGTCCCAGAACCACTTGTTGAAAAGACTATTTCTTTTTTTCTTCTTCTGTATGTACTCTATTGCATTGTGTACTCATAAATTTTTTGTTGAAAACTAGATATTTAAACATAGAGTGACAACAATGGAAATTAGATTCTATTCAATTTGTTGTTGTTGCTTATTGTAGTTGTTTGTTTAGTGATTTTTTTAAAAACTAATTTTGTAAGGTCTGTATTCTTTCTCCTATGTATCTACTGAAGTCTTTCTCCATAAGCATTCCAATAAGCTAGTGATGGACACAGTTTTCCTTAATCAATTAGAACAACAAAAATTCTGCCAGTCTTTCCAGATTGGCTATGTGTCTTTATCAGAGCCTGCCTTCAACTCAGCCAGGCAGATTGCTTATACAGAGCCTGAAGGTCAGCTAGAGGTGAGAGCTGAGAACCTTCTCCGATCCCCAGGAATATATGAGGTCTTTTCACAGCACTTATTTCCCACATCTCCTTCCCTATGTTGCTTTCCTCTCAAGCTTTTTGGTTTGTCTGCCATTTGCTCTATTCCCTGCCACAGGCAGCAGAGGCAAATATATTTGCCTTTAAATGTTTTCAAGACGAGTTTCAAGTTAGGCAAAATAGCTGCAAACCCTTTGAACCCATCCTTCAAAGAGCCACCAGGCTCAAGCCTGTAATCCCAGCAATTTGAGACTGAGGCAGGAGGATTTCAGTTTCGAGGCCAGCCTTAGCAACTTAGTGAGGACCTAAGTAACTTAGAACATGTTTCAAAAAATAAAAAGGGCTGGGGATGTGGCCCAGTGTTAAAGCATCCCTGGGTTCAATCCCTAATACCTAGAAAAAGAAAGAAAAGGGTCTGAACAGGGTACAGTTGCTCAGGGATGTAAGGCAGGAGGATCCTAAGTTTCCAAAAATGTAAGTGTAATGATTTATTACTTATTTTTATATAGTTCTAATAATTTCTTCTTAGTGACTGAGTGTAAGCATTTTAAATGCCATTTATTTTTTTCCTTAATGCTTAATACATTTTGTTATGATTTGAAAATGACCTCTGTGTCCCTATTAGAGACATGTCTATGTCAACAAGGTCCTTGAATTTAGGGGTATCCTGTGTGATTTCTCTTTTTTTTTTTTTTTTTACCAGGGATTGAACCCGGGGATATTGAACCACGGAACCACATCCCTAGTCCTTTTTTGTGTTTTACTTAGAGACAGGGTCTCACTGAGTTGCTTAGTGCCTCCCAGTGACTGAGGCTGGCTTTGAACTTATGATCTCCTGCCTCAGCCTCCTGAGCCACTGCGATTACAGGTCTGCACCACCACTCCTGGCTGTGTGATTATGTCTTAAGAGTGACATTACTGATAGATTCATCTTTTCCTGTTCTTCAGCTTTGGGACATCCGGAAGAAAGCAGCCATCCAGACATTTCAGAACACTTACCAAGTGTTAGCTGTGACCTTCAATGACACAAGTGATCAGATTATCTCCGGTGGAATAGACAACGATATCAAGGTATGTTTGATGTTTATGTTGTAATTCCCTTTCTCTTGTGTTCACTCCCAGAAGTATATCTTTGCAAACTGAGATTATGGTACCTTGGCACTCAGTGCCAGCTAATAGGAAGGTAGTAACTCGAAACTTTCTCTCCTGTCCTTATTGAGTTTCTGAATCAAAGGTTACATTGTATGTGGTATAAGAACAAGGCAGTTAATTTGAAGTGTGAAGTCCCTGGGTTGAGAGTCTATGTGGAAGATACAGAATGCATTTCATTCCTTTCCTGAAGACATTTAAGATCTTTTTTTTAACTGTCTGGTTCTAATGAGATAGCTGTGAATCGGTTTGTGATTCCCTACCCTCATCTCTTGGTGTGTTTCTTTTTGACACTATGAAAAGGAACTTTCTTAAGCTTCTCTAACAATAAGAGAAGGTAATGATGTTGGAGAAAGAGACAGTAGACCATGAGCTCAAGCTTTCAAGTAATTGACTTGGATTCTAATCCCAGTTCCATCATTTTCTAGTTTTGTGACTTCAAAGCAAGTCCTTTTACTTTATTTCTTTAAGCCTCTGTGTCTCAGGAGAACAGCAAAGATGGTAATAATAGCAAACAATAGCATCTGCCTCATAGGGTTGTGGTAGTTATTAACTGAGCCTCGTGTATTGGAGCACCTAGACGAGTTCCTAGGTGTAGCCAGTGCTGGTAGTGGTGCAGTGTGTTTTGGAGCTACACAGTTCATGTCTGCCTTTATCTGTTGGCTTCCTTGAGACTCTCAGAGAATTTGGCCTTACATTCTGCTTTATATAAGAATGTAACAACAATGTTAGTTATTACCCAACTTCCTCTGTTGCTCCTTCCTGGAGATTGTACTATATTCCTGTCCCTCCTTGCCTCCTTTGTAGTTACTGTGGATGAAATGTCCTTGCTTTTTGTCCAGAGGTAGTCCTTTAAGTGGAAGGGTTTCAACCCTTCTTTCCTCCTCAAGAAACCCATGCCATCAATTTGCCCAGATCCTGTTTTTAACTTCTGTGTTTTCCTTCTCATCAACATTTCATCATGCTTAGGTCTCTTCTAGGGAAGGTAGGTGGGATCACCCTTCAGCCACCCACCCTCTCTTGCTATTGCCCTATGGGTCTTCCCCTTCACAGCCAAATTTTTGGAAAAAGATGATGGTGGTAATAATGATGTTATCTAGCACTTACAAAGTGCTTACTTTATATTCTTAAGCTTTGCATCATTTATTCATTTAAGGTTCACAACTGTCTCTTGAAACAAACACTATTAATACTATTTTATAGGTGAAAAAACTGAGCTAAAAGAGGCATAATAAGCTTGGCATGGTGGTGCACACCTGTAGTCCCAGCAGCTCGGGAGGCTGAGGCAGGAGAATCGTGAGTTCAAAGCCAGCCTCAGCAACAGCAAGGCGCTAAGAAACTCAGTGAGATCCTTTCTCCAAATAAAATACAAAATAGAGCTGGGTATATGACTCAGTAGTGGAGTGCCCCTGAGTTCAATCCCCCATACCAAAAAAAGAAGGAAAAAAAAAAAGAGGCATAATAATATAATCCAAGGTTCCACTGCTAATAAATAATGGAAACTTAGTTCAAACCCAGAATTTGGTTCCAGCATCATGCTCTTAACACTTAAGAGAAAACCCCTGAAGATTTTCATGTACTCACTATCTTTAGTTCCTTACTTCCCTTTTATTTCTCAATTCCATATCACCTCTAATAGTCTGGCCTCTGCTTTCATTGTTTTGTGGCTCTTTGAGACCATCAGTGATCTCTCTGTTGCCAAATCTAGTAGATCCTCTATAGTCTTTTGTTGGGGGGTGCGGGTATATATGTTTTACCACTATAGCCAACCTATATCAGACATGACTTCTTTCTTAGGTGTAACTACAGCCTTATCCCTCTGTCTCAAATGCCCTCACGAGCTGCTTTCTGTCGGCATGGCTTTTTGTTTTTGTTTTGCGGTCCTGCATATCGAGCGCAGGGCAGTACTCTACCACTGAGCTACACTCCCCACCTTCTCTGCATTCTTTTTCTTTTTCTTGTTTGTACTGGGGATTGAACCCAGAGGCACTCTACTACTAAGCTTCATCCCCAGTCCTTTTTATTTTTTTATATTGAGACTATTTTGCTAAGTTGCGAAGATTGGCCATGAATTTGTGATCCTCCTGCCTTAGGTTCCCAAGTTGCTGAGATTACAGGCATGTACACCTGGCTAGTTTGTATACTTTGTAAGATATTTAGATATACAAAGCCAGGTGAAATGGCATACACCTCTGGTCCCACCTCTGCACCTGCAAAGTTCTACAGAGACTATTTAGGGCAATAAAAATTGTCCTAAAATGTACATTGAACATATTAAAGTTTTTGGCAGTAAAACTAAAAATTAAGAAAAATTCTTAATTATAATTAAGATATTTTTAGCTACAAAAACAATAATTTGTTCATTGGAAAAAGTTTACAAAATATAAAAAGAAAAATAGCCTGGCACAGTTAGAGACCTATAATCTCAGCCACTTTGAGGTCAAGACAGAAGGATTGCAAGTTTGAGGTCAGCCTGGGCAATTTAACGAAACCCTGCCTCGAAATGAAAGAGGGCCAGAGATGTAGCTCAGTGGTAGAGTGCTCCTGGGTTCAATCCCGATACCAAAACAAAATATAGGAAAAATAAAATCAAATAATCATCCAAATTTGTTCATTCTTGATATTTTATTTCATTATACTTCCAGTCTTTTCCTTTAGATAAAATCTTATATACTGCTTTTCAAATTTATTATCCTATAGCTAGTCCTTTTGTCAGGACCTTCCCCACCTCAGATCCTACTGTGACTGACTTATTCTTTTTTTCATCTCTTGAATCAGACCCCTCCTCCTCTGAGAGGACTTCTAGACTTAAATAGGTCCTCCTCTAGTTGCAATACTTCTGAGCAATATGTTAGGATCATTTTTCTGACTCTGCCACTTAATTGCTAACTCGCTTATCTTTTTTTTGGAACCGGGGATTGAAACCAGGGGAGCTCAACCAGAGCCACATCCCCAGTCCCTTTTTATATTTTTAAATTTAGAGACAGGGTCTCGCTGAGTTGCTTAGGGCCTCGGTAAGTTGCTGAGGCTGGTTTTGAACACATGATCTTCCGATGTGATTACAGATTACAGATTACAGATTACATGATTACAGATGTCCCCACACCCAGCTACAAAATAACTTTCTTAAGATCAGAGAGTTAAGCCCGGCGTGAGGCAGGAGGATCGCGGGTTCAAAGCCAGCCTCAGCATGGGCAAGGCACTAAGCAACTCAATGAGACCCTGTCTCTAAATAAAATACAAAATAGGGCTGGGGATGTGGCTCCGTGGTCGAGTGCCCCTGAGTTCAATCCCCAGTACCAAAAAGAAAATTTGTTGTTGTTGCAGACAGGGTCTTTCCATGTTGCCCAGACTGGTCTTGATTTCCTGGACTGAAGTGATTCTCCCTTCTTGGCCTCCAGAGTAACTGGAACTAGAGGTGTATGCAAGCACACCAGCTCAGAAAGTGTCTTTAACCTCTCTGAATCTCCATTTCTCACCTTTAAATAGGAGTAATCAGCCTACCACATATAATTGTTACATGAATTAAATTAAATAAGGATATGAAATTCCCAGCACCATGGCAAGCTCCTAGTAAGTGTTCAGTATATGTCACAAGCCGTTACCATCTTTTTTGTTGTTGTTTTACTGTGCTGGGGATTGTGTTCTACCACTAAACTATATCCCCAGCCCATCATCATTTTTATTATTTGGATACTGTATAATTTAGTAAGTGACAACCATGTCACTGGACATTCATTTAGTCTGTTTTATACATATCACTGCAACAAATTATACTGCTATGGTCATATTTCTGTGAAACTTTTTCTATATTTGTTTCCTTAGGATAAAGTTCCAGATGAATGGTAAGGTGTCAAAAGCTTGGGGTGTAGCTCAGTGGTGCATTGCTTGCCTAGTAAGGCCCTGAATTTGATCATAAACACCACAAGAAAAAAGGATGATGATGCTCCTGCTGCTGCTGATGATGATAGTAATACTATGATAGCAAGAATATGAATGTTTCCAATTTTGAAAATATATTGTTTTTTGTTGTTCTTATTGTTGTTTTTGTTTTGGTTTGTTTGGGGTTTTTTTGTTTTGTTTTGTTTTTTTGGTACTGGGAATTGAACCCAGGGGCACTCCACCACTGAACCACATCCCCAGCCCTATTTTGTGTTTTATTTGCTTAGGCCCTCACCAAGTTTTGGTTTGGTTTTTTATAGTTGTAGATGGACAGTACGACTTATGATTTGATTTTTATGCAATGCTAAGGATCAGACCAAATGCCTCACACATGCTAGGCATATGCTGTGCCACTGAGCTACAGCCCTCGCCCCATTGTTTTGTTTTATGGCAGCAGCAATTAATAGTGTTTAAAGGTAGGTTGCTATAATTATTTGTCTTCATTTTTTCTTCTGTATATTTAAGTTATACTGGAGAATTGTAAGACCTTATTAGAATTTAATTAGAAGATAGTTTTCTCCCTACCTAAATGCCCTGTTGTTACACGTTTAGGGGAGAGTAATTGCCCTTGGACTCAGAAGCACTCTTAAGTTGTCCTCAGGCCTCATAAATTTCAAAGAAATTGGAAAAGAGAGGCTCCTTTCCGATCAGAAATAGACTTGGAATGTCAAACCTGCAAAGACGTTAAACGTCTGGTTCATCTCTCTTATTTTATAGGTGATTAAAGTGAGGCCCTAAGATGTTAAATGATTTAGCCAAGATCACATAGTCAGTCACTCAGTCAATGCTAGAGCCAGGGTCACAGCTACATCCTTAGAGGGCTGATAATCTTTCCAATCTGTCTTGTTGCCTCTAGTCAATTAGCAGGTTCCTTTTAGGCACTTAGAGACTCATCGGTCTTTATCACTTAATTGCTTGACAAGTCCCTATACTGCCTCAGCACATTAGGAGGTACTCCCTAAAGAACTTGGTTCTTGGGCTGAGAGTGTAACTCAATGATAGAACCAGTGCTTAGCATTCCCAAGGCCCTGGGTTTGATCCCCATCCTGGTTGGGGTACCAGGTATAACAGGACACTTCTCAGCACTGCCTCTTTTTAAAAAGGAAGAACTCATAAGGAATAGGAGTCCCTTTTGTGAGCAAATATGCTGTCTCTTGGGACTTTGTTTCTGGTGATAGGGTCTGGAAGTCAGAAGAAAATGAAAAAAGAATAAAACATGTCCCTGCTTGAGGGCTTGAAGGTCTGTCTGACAGTCCTTTAGTGTTTCATGTAAACCTGAGCTCTGAACCACATGGGAGTTTAGTTGGTATTTTGTTTGTTTAAAGGAATAAAATAAATGTTTTTTGATTTCTTACCCTCTGGTCTTATCTCTTTTATTATCTGGGCCAGAAAGATCTTTTCAGAGTATAAATCTGACCAACTCATTGCCCTACTTTGAACCCTTCTGTGACTCCCCAGTGAAGGGGATGAAATCCAAATCAGGCATCCAAAACCCTTTGTGAGCTAACTTCTGCTTAGATATATATATCTCTCAAGCATCATCTATTTCTTCTCTCTGCTTGATTCCCTACAATCTAGCAATTTTGTCATGCTCTTTGCTTTCTCCCATCACCTTTACTTGAAAATACACTACCACTTTGTCAAAGTGAAAGAAAATCTCTTCCATGGGGTACAGTGGCACACACCTGTCATCCCAGCTACTGAGAAGGCTGAGACAGAATGATCCCAAATTTGAGGACAGTCTGGACAACTTAATGAGACCCTGTATCAAATTCAAAAAGGGCTGAGGATGTAGCTCAATGGTACAGTGTCTGTCTAGCATGTGTGAGCCTGGGTTTAATCCCTAGTACCACAAAAAAAAAAAAGAAAAAAAGAAAAAGAAAGAAAGAAAGAAAAATCAAAATTCTCTTCTGTCTTCTGTACCTTGCTCAAATGCTTCATTCTCTGAAAGCTTCCTCTGGTCCACAAGAGAGTTAAACCTTCTGCCCCCTCTGCTTCTGTACCTTGTAGAGGTCTCTTAATACTTGTTTGCATGTCTCTTTTCCTTGCTAAACCAAATGCTGCTTAAGAGCAGGAACTCTGTCCCTTTAAATCTCCAATAGTGGTTGCCACTGATCAGATGCCCAGATGTTCATTGAATACCTGATTAGGACATTTGCAAAATGTTTTTCTTAATTTAATGCCCTACCCATTCTTTTTTTTTTTTTGGAACCAGGGATTGAACTCAGGGGCACTTGACCACTGAGCTATATCCCGAGCCCTATTTGGTATTTTGTTTAGAGACAGGGTCTTACTGAGTTGCTTAGGGCCTTACCTGTGCTGAGGCTGGCTTTGAACCTGCAATCCTCCTGCCTCAGCCTCCCCAGGCACTGGGATTACAGGTGTGCACCACCACGCCCGGCTCCTATTCATTCTTTCTGTAGCAAATCCCAGATATTTTTTTGTCCCTACACAAACAAGGTATAGGCCTCAAAGAAGAAAATCTGGAAATAGCACAACACTGGTGGCACGTGCATTCTCTCCTACTTATTACTAAGATAAAGATTTCAGCAACGTCTTCTCCGAAGAGGAAGGACAAAAACTTTAATAGAGTTATCAGCCATTTCAAGCTCTCCTGATTACTGAAGCAGCAAGCATCCTGACACAAAAAATGATGGTATATGAAGTGTGTTGGGCTCCAGAAGTGGATGAGGTGTGAATGGAGAAAGTAGAGTTGGCTGCCTGTGTGTTGCTCCGGCGTACCACCTAACTCGCTTCCGGATGAGAAAAAGCGCCTGGCTTCAGAGGATGGCCAAAATTTTATTCACTTACAAAAATTACATGGCAGTGTTAAATAAAATTTGGGAATACCAATGACCTTCACAAAATTACTATTTTTCCATGTGACTTCCAGACTATTGCTGTCAGTGTTAGTAATTATTTTATATAGTTGCAGTTTATGTAAATATAAATACTGTTTTATAAATACTGTTTTGTGTTTTCCCTCTTTTCTTCATAGCTTATTATGTAAATATTTTTACATTTGGGTTTCGGAGATATTCTTAGGAACTGCTTAATAATAGCTGCCAATTATTGAGGGCCTGCCAAGTGCCAGGCATATGCTAAGCATTCTTATTTGTAATTCTTATAACAGCCAGAAAAGTAGATGTTTTCCCTGTCTTCCAGAACAGCTTCAGAAAGGGTTGTTGGCCCAGTAACACATAACTCCAGTTTTTTCTTACCATAAATCTCTTCTCTTTCCACTCTACCATGCTATCTCCTTTGTGAGAATGCATAATGTTCCAGTGTGCTTATGAATCCTACTTTAATGTCATCTCTTTTACTTTTCTTGATGTTTAGGTTTATATATATGTGTATATATGTATGTATATACATATATATATAGTGTGTGTGTATGAATACATATTGTTTACATATATATGCTATTAAATTAATAATTTAAGCATCAATATTCTTGCATATTGTCTTATACACAATTTACATGTACTCATAATGTCTTTTTAAATTACATATTTACTCATTTTTATGTAGTTCTAATTTCTTTTTAGTGACTAAGAATCAGTGTAAGCATTTTAAATGCTATTTATTTTTTTAATGCCTAATACATTTTATTATGCTTTGAAAAGATCTCTGTGCAAATTTTCTAATACTGAAATTTATCTTAATCTTTGACTTTAATTTATACCAAGTCAAATATAGTCACTTTGGCTCTCTTTTACAGGACAAGGGTTTTTTCCCTCTTTGACAGAAACCCTGTATTTTGTAGTTAAAGTAATATTTGGTTCAGAGCTCGATTTAAGAAGGGATACCAATTTCTCAAGCAGTTGACTCTTGAATAATTCTTTCTCTGCTGTTTCTCAGTTTGATTTCTGAGAGCACTTTTTTTGTTTTTGCAGGTCTGGGATCTGCGCCAAAACAAGCTAACCTACACCATGAGAGGCCATGCAGATTCTGTGACTGGCCTGAGTTTAAGTTCTGAAGGCTCTTATCTCTTGTCCAATGCAATGGACAACACAGGTAACTTTGGAACGCTGTCCCAGTGCCATCTCTGGACCCTAATGAAGTGGGCTTTCGATATTAAAAATGTGTAGGGGTGGAGAGGAGTGTAGCTCAGTGGTAGAATGCTCACTTAGTATGTACAAGGCCTTAAGTTCAGTGCCCAACACTGCAAAAAGAAAAAGTATGTGTACCAGGATACATGAAAGTTCAAGGAAAGAGCCAAGGATGGCTTGAAGAGTCTACCATTAAGTGAGAACATTGTAGTGGGAAAAATTTTAGATGATCCAGAATCTAGGACACTAGTCCCAGATCTGCCACTGTAGCTCTTAAATAACATACACAATATTTCTCCTTTCTGGATATCAGTTTCTACGTGGATAAAATTAGAGGAAATGGGCCTTTATCTTTAAGGCCCATTTCTGCTCTGGTATGCTGTGTCCAAGCAGAATACAAGAAAACTCTTAACTAATTAGTTTAATGAGAAAGATCAGAGTGTGGTGATACAGATTTTCAGGGCAGTTCTCAGATATTTGCAGAGAATACCTAGTTTGGGCAATCAATAGACCAGTATGCTTATTTTGCCACGTATCTTTCCTCCCTACTCCAAGATCCATGGTGTGTGCAGGGAATGTTGGCACACACCTGTAATCCCAGCTATTCTGGAGGCTCAGACAGGAAAATAGCAAGTTAGAGGCCAGTCTTAGTAATTTAGTGAGACCTTGCCTCAAAATTAAAAGTACTGGAAATGTAGCTCATTAGTAAGTAGATCATTTGCCTCGCATGTGTGAGGCCCTAGGTTCAATCATCAGTAGTACTGCAAAAATAATAATAATGGTAATAGCCTCAACATTCTGGACTTACACAAACACAAACTCTTGCCCTATCTCTTTGCTTATTTTGTTGTTTGTTTGATTTGGGTTTTTTAGTTGTAGGGTGGGAGAATGGGTTTACCATAGCAAAAAATAAGGCAAATCGTAGGATTATATGCTTCATATTGGATTCTGGAAATGCTCCTGGTACCCGTATCATATTCACAGGCTTGTCAGGAACTAAATGCACTCACTGACATTTTATAACAAAAACAGTACCTGGCAGTTATTGGGTACTCAAATATTTGTTGAATGAATGGATGTCCTTCCTGACTGCATTATCATTTCAATAGCAAACTTTAATGCATAGCTTTGCCTTTTTATGCTTGTCTGACTCCCAAGTGTTGGTATTACCTTTTCACACTCAAATAGAATGACATCATTCAAATTCCTCTATAAGATTAGCTTCTGTTAAACCAGCAGTAGCTACTGCTTACAGTGTATATTTATATATGCATATCTCAACTTCAGTGGATTTACCATTGACTAATTCTAGCATTATTTTTTTTTTTTTTAAATATGTTTTTGGTTGGCAATGGACCTTTATTTTATTTATTTATATGTGGTGCTGAGAATCAAACCCAGTGCCTTGCACATGCTAGGCAAGTGCTTTGCCACTGAGCCACAACTCCAGCCCCCTCTAGCTTTCTTTATAGTGAGAAACAAGGAAGTTCCCTAATGGTTATTAAAAGAATATTAAGAAGAATTTCTTGTTATGACTATGTAATAAAATTATAAATTCTCTATTTTTGTTCATCACCTTCAATTTTTTAGAATCTTTCCACATATATCGTCTTGCTCAATCCTTAAAGTAGATTTATTTATTTTAAATAATAAACAGCAGGCATGGTGGTACACACCTGTAATCATAGCTATTCAGAAGGTTGAGAATCAAAAGCTTGAGGCCAGCCTGGGCAAAGTTGCGAGACCCTGTCTCAAAATAAAAAGGTTTGGGGATGTAGTTCCTTGGGAGAGTATCTCTGGGTTCAATCCCTAGTACCACAAAAAAACAACAACAACAACAAAAAAAAAATGATTTTTGTTTGTTTGTTTTTAATAGAGCAGAAAACCAAGACAGAAACAACTATTTACTTAACATTCATATATACAGCAAAACTAAAATTATATTCAGCGTTCATATTTTCTGAGGCTGAGGATGTAACTCAATAGGGGAGTGCTTGCCTAGCAGGTGTGAGACCCTAGATTCAATCCCTAGCACCTCAGTTGCTGGGAAACAAAGTTCACCTTTTCTGATTTTTTTTTTTTAATATGGTATTCTTTTGCTACATTTGACCTTATTCAAGTTTATAGTCTTGTGTGCCCATATGAGGAAAATTATAAAAGATGAGTATTAACCTTTTTTGTTCTTTGGGTTTTTCTGGCACAGTGCTGGGGATTGAACCCAGGGCCTTGTGCTTGCGAGGCAAGCACTCTACCAGCTGAGCTATATTCCCAGCCCTTAACTTTGGTTTTTATAGATTCGTTTTTATAGACTCATTTTTACCATAGTCATTGGTATTTAGATTGTTATATCGAAGTTTGGTGGACGTGACTCACAGTTGACAGGAGTTGTCTGAAGTCATTATCATAACCACCTTCATTCTGTTGCAACTCCTCAACAATGTATTCGCCATTTCTCCTTCCTACCCCCTCGCTTTCCTCTGTATCCTTAGCTTCAGTTAATAGAACTTTGATGCATTGTATTCCCACTAGAAGAAGAAGAGCCTTACCAGCTAGCAGTGTGTCTGTTGGACCACCTCTATCCAAGAAACAGTGTTTGTCATTGACAAGATACTAATTTCAGCTGGATTCTCAGGAAGCCTCTGGCTCAGTTGGTTTGGTTGGTTAATTGGATTGAATTTTTTTTGCAGTGCGGGTCTGGGATGTCCGGCCATTTGCCCCCAAAGAGAGGTGTGTGAAGATATTTCAAGGAAATGTGCACAACTTTGAAAAGGTGAGTGCTACATAGCAAAGGGGTTTTACTGTCCATTTGATTCCAAAAACATTTAAGGTGATGCTAAGGCTAAAGAGGAGTAGCTTTGCTAAGAATGGACTGCATTCTAGTGGCTGTTCTTGTTCTTACCAGAAAGAAAACTCAGAGGCATATCAGAGAAGACACATAGCCAGATAGCAGTGAAGCCAGCCCTCAGACTGAGAGCTTCTAATATCAGTCCACCCTCAGCAGGACAGCTCCTAGTCTTTCTTTTATTTCTTAGGAATTTCAGCCCTTTCAGATCAATGTCCTATATGGAACGCAGGCTCCCATGGCTGTTACCCAAATTGTTTCCTTCACCTTCCCAGTGACCAGGTATTAGAACCCTGGAAATATATCCCTCTTCTCAGTGAGCACCATGGCCCAATTTGTGAGAGACAGAAATTTTTCTTAAACCCTCAAGTTCCCAGGTCAGCTCTGTTGGAAGTTGCATTTCCCCTCAAACAATCGGTTAATAGAGATTAATGTTTTACTTTTGAGAGCTCATTGAAATTGTTTTGCTTTATAAATCAGATCTTTTTTGTTGTTGCTGGGTTTGTTTTTATTTTCATTTTTCTTCAAGATTAAACAAAAAAATGAAAACTAGATAAGAACAAGGAGGAAAAAATTTAATGAGGATCAAGATAAATGGAGCAAAAGAAGGACTCCATTTGTCCACAGAACAAATTTTTGTTGCCAGGTCTAATCTAACTAACTTATTAAGCATTTTCTAGTTAGTGTTTATGTGGTATAAAATAGTGAAGTATGCTATTTTGGTCCATAGAATTTAAGATAATTGCTGATCATCTTTCTGGGGAGAATAATTGAAAGTCTAGTTAGGAGCCTTAAAATCTCCCAGTGATTCTGTGCTATGGCAAAAAGAAGTTTGGTATGTTGCCATTCAATAGATTCATGCTTATTCATCATTATAGAATCTCCTGAGATGTTCTTGGTCACCTGACGGAAGCAAAATAGCAGCTGGCTCAGCCGACAGGTAAGGATTACTGGGTGTGAGGTAGAGGATGGTGTAGCTGTGCAGGATTTCTCATGTTTAATACATGACGTGCTGTTATGGAGTAGAGCATCCAGAGTTATAGCTGTACTTGGAGATGAAGCCATTTGCAGTATGAAGGATTTAAAAAGCATGTTTGATAAACACATTATTTCTCTCTTACTTGGATACATTTTAGATGTAGAAGGTCAACCATTTCTTTGATCCTGTTGGATTCCCATTACCATCAAAATAAAATTCAGTCTCATAATTTTCCCAGTCTCTCCTCAGATTCTTCTGCTTAAGTTTGTTTTAATACATATTCAGTACTCATCTTCCTGACTGTCACCATAATGCTTCACTCCCATGGACCTCTGTATTCTCATCCTTCTGCATTCTCAACTCCAGGTTCTCTTTCATTCCCCCTTCTCCATTATCCAAACCCATACCTTTCTAGTACCCACCACTATATCTTTAAATGTTCCCTGGCCTTCTGTCTCGCTTACCTCTTGGGCATAACTAATTACTCTTTGCTGTTGTTAACACTTCATCCATCTAATCCTTTTTACTATTTATTACACCTCACATTCAGCAAACTCCGTGGGCCAACCCTACTAGATGATTTATAACAGAGCTCAGGGAATGAATCTTGTCACCTCTGTGAACCCAGGGGAGTGCTGGTCAGTGCTTCAGTTATTTTATTCTAAGCACTTGTGAATATTGTGTGAATGAAGCCGGGCGTGGTGGCGCATGCCTGTAATCCAAGCCACTCGGGAGGCTGAGTCAGGAGGATCGCGAATTCAAAGACAGACTCAGCAACTCAGTGAGACCCTGTCTCTAAATAAAATACAAAATAGGGCTGGGAGATGTGGCTTAGTGGCTGAGTGCCCCTGAGTTCAATCCCTAGTTCCAAAAAAAAAAAAAAAAATATGTGAATGAATTCCTAACTCAAAGATGGTGGTCAAATTCTACCCTACATAACAACTATAGGTAACAGCTACCAGAGGCAACTTTTGAGACAGGTTGGTAAGATGGGCTCAAACTTGGGATCCTCCTGCCTCAGGCTCTCAAGTGGATAGGATTACAGGCATTTACCACCATGTCCAGCAAGTGAGACTTTCTTAAGTGGGAATTTAAACTGACTCATCCTGTGGCTCATCTGTCAGACGCTGTTGTATCTGGTTTGTCGGTAGTGGCCTATACTTGGGAGGGAGTCAGGTTGAATAGGGGCGTCCCAGGTGCCCAGGCTGGCAGGCTACAATGTGGGATGATAAAGAATGAGACCTCCTGGTGGCAGATTCAAGCTTTAACTTTCATTGGGAGATGTCTTTACTCTTTTTTGCTTAACCTCACCCTGTCCCCTGCTGAAATATGCATCATTTATAAATAGGAACCCTTTCCCAAGCTTGCCAAAGCTTTTAAAACATGCTTCAGGGTCTTTTTTTTCCCTTGAAACCCTAGTCCTGCCGTGAAGCTTTACCATGGTCTGCCCCACACCTACTTGTGACTAACTTATAAACTTGAAAAATTCCAAAGTCCACTTTTTTGTTTTCCTGACAAGTTTAATGCCAGAAAAAATGGAGAAGTAATCAGGTTTTTTGTGGGAAATAGGCTTAGCTGAAATACTGACACATTGATGATTTTAGTCCAGGTGATATAGAGAGCTGCCTTGAAAAGGGAATCTGAAAGATATTTAGTGGTCAAAAGAAAACCTCAAGAAACAGACTAAAGTATCTTGTATTCTTGATAGAGTAAGAACCATTCAAAGTATTTTTATATAATTTTCACCAGTGTCTTTCCTATGTTAATTAGTCTTTTTAAATTTTGGAACAGGGATATAGCTCAGAGCCTAGCCTAGGATGCATAAGCCCCTGGGTTCAATCCCCAGTACCACTAAGATTCAGAGGGAAGATTGGTTAGTCTTATTTTTTAGGGTAGGAGGAAAATATCTAAAGGGGACAGACAGGGTCTCATCAAGTTGTCCAAGCTGGCCTTGATCCTCCTGCCTCCCACGTCACTGGTTACAGGAGTACAGCACTGCACTTGGCATGGTCTTTTAAAATTATATTCGCAAATGCCCTTTTCCCTGACAAGAATGGCCTGTTTCTGACATTGACCCCTTCTTTATTTATACGCACGCGCGCGCACACACGCACGCACGCACACACACACACACACACACGTGTGTAGTTATAGGTGGGCACAATGCCTTTATTGTATTTTTTTTTTAATGTGTGCTGAGGATCGAACCCAAGGCCTCATGTGTGCTAGGCAAGTGTGCTGCCAATGAGCCACAACCCCAGCCCCAGCCCCTTCTGATTTATAATGTCCTTCCTTCTCTCTTTTCCTCCCCACTGTTCCTTTAAATTTTACATGTGGAAGCTTGGCTCTGGCCTGAGGAAAGCCTGCCCCTCTCTCCCTGCTGGGGTTGTCCAGATTTCACAGGCCACCTCGCCAATTAGCCCCAAGTCAGCAAGCAGCTCTGTTACATAAGGACCTGGTTCCTACCGAATGTTGCCATGCTACAGTGAGGAAAGGCAAGGAATCCCTCTAAATTTAGCATCTAATTGGCAGCCATCAAGAATGAGGCCTTGAAGTAAACCCTTGGAGATCTGGGATTCTGCTGTCTTTTATGTGCCTAGGAATCTATCCTTCCTTCTCAGAAAATTGCTTTTCAGCTGAGCCTGGGTTTGCCAAACTTCCCCTTTCTACTTAGAAATCACATCCTCATCTTCAGACTGGAAACTCTTAACATCCCTAGTAAGGGCACAGGAAGACTGGCCAGGCTGGTCCAGGAATGATTGATTCAGCCCATGGACTTCATGTGATTGGAGTTTGATCGCAAATGTACTCATAATAGCAATAGCCATCATTAATTCTGTGTGCTAAACACTTTGCATTATATTATCTCATTTTTCTCAACAAACCGTGAAAACATTTTTTTCCTCCATCATTATAACAAAGGAAAGAAACTCGGAGAAGTTATATTATTAAATTTACTTAGCTGATAAGTAGCTGAACTGAGACTTGAACCCAGGTCTTTCTGTCTTCTGGTGAAATAGCACTCATACTGTTTGATCCCACCACACTGCCCCTACCATGATGAGTGAAGACCAGTTATTTGAGCATGGCAGGAAAAGAAACAGCACAGAGGTCATGAACAGGAGTGCCAAAGAGTCTAGACAGGTGGGGTTGCCACTTCTTCCATCTTGCCTGGAACTTTTACTGTGGCTGTGGAGCTGAGCCTGTGAGAGCTCAATAATTCAGAAGCTCTTATTGGTCTGGGGTTATAGCTCAGTGATAGAGCACTTGCCTCGCACGCATGAAGCACTGGGTTTGATCCTCAGCGCCACATAAAAATAAATCAATAAAATAAAGACATTATGCCTATCTACAACTAAAAAATTTTTTTTTAAAAAAGAAGCAGCTCTTATTTATGTGCTTTTTTGTTTGTTGTGTTTTGTACACAGGATTGAACCCAGGAGTACTTACCACTGAGCTGTGTCCTCAACTCTTTTTATTTTGAGACAGGGTCTCGCTAAGTCACTGAGGCTGGCTTGAGTTTACAATCCTCCTGCCTCAACCACCTGAGACATGGTATTACAGGCATGTGCCACCTAGGCTTGCTTTTTTGGTTTTGTTTTTGTGGTGTAGGTGATGAAACTTATGATTTCACACAAGCATACACTACAACTGAGCTGCATCCTCAGACCCAAGAACTAGGCATTTTATAATCAAGTTATATACTAGTCATTATTGATTGAAACAAATATATGAATGAATGTTTTTAAGTTCTGCTAATAACTGCTACAAACCACCAACCATTTGAAGGCGGTAACTATTTTCCCCTTTAGCTAAAATGACTCTGAGGGTCAAAGGAAGTTTTTTGTTTTTTTTAAACTAGGATGTTTGAAGGTGGTAAGAGAGGTGAATCCTGGAATATAGTAAGAGTTCTAATTTTAGTTCTATCACTAAGGAACTGTGTCACCTTGGAAAAGTCACTATACCCTAGTTTTCTGGTCTGTAAAATAATTTCACTGATTTTTATTGACCCCTTCCCATTTTATTTATTTATTTATTTATTTATTTATTTATTATTTATTTATTTTTTTTGGTACTGGGGATTAAACCCAGGGGCACTCCACCACTGAGCTACATCCCAAGCCCTATTTTGTATTTTATTTAGAGACAGGGTCTCACTGAGTTGCTTAGGGCCTTGCTAAGTTGCTGAGGCTGGCTTTGAACTCCCGATCCTCCTGCTTCAGCCTACCAAGTGCTGGGATTACAGGCGTGAGCCGCCATGCCCGGCTGACCCCTTCCCATTTTAGAATTAAGTATTTTTCTGCCCATCAGTTCAGTGTAAGATTTGGCTCAAGTGAATATTTGACTTATGTTTATGTAGTTGAAATTTCCTATCCCTTCTGTGGGCTCTGCTTTGAATACAATGCTATAGGGCAGTGGTTTAAGTACAATAAGAAGAAGTTATGCTTGATCTCCCAACAAATCAGATTACCTTTCAAACATTCCTGGATAACTTTAAAGTTAATTATAGCCTAATTCTATTAGATGCTTTTTGAGAAAGGTTTTTATGTGGGGTTCACAGGAAAAATTGTTTCAACTTGTGTCTGAAAATACTAATAATGCTTATATTTTTGGTTATTCCTATTTACTAAGGTAGTCAAGAGCGTAGTCCATCTCTTCACTCAAATCTTGTGCCTAGTTTCTAGTCAAGTGCTGTTCGTAGCTTCTAAAAACCAGAGCCGGGCGTGGTGACGCACACCTGTAATCCCAGCAGCTTGGGAGGCTGAGACAGGAGGATTGCGAGTTCAAAGCCAGCCTCAGCAATTTAGCGAGGCCTTAAGCAACTCAGTGAGACCTGGGGGGGGGGGGGGGGAATGCAATTCAGTAAATATGGGTAAATAAAATAGTATGATTTCCATTAAGAAGCCATGCCTTTGCCCTAACACACCTCTAGAAGGCTTACTCTTACACTTGCTGTTCCTGGTACTTGCAGGTTTGTGTATGTGTGGGACACCACGAGCAGGAGGATTCTGTATAAGCTGCCTGGCCATGCCGGCTCCATCAACGAAGTGGCTTTCCATCCCGATGAGCCCATCAGTAAGTCTGTCCTCACTATTGGGAAAGGGGACCTGTACTAATCTCCCAAGGATGGGCCTGGGATATAGAGACAAAAATGGGTGTCTGCTTTATGTAAATTTCCATATAAACAGCCCTTACGGATATATCAGTGACAGTCTCACAGTTGCTGTCCTAAGTGACAAGGGTAAGAATAATGTTCCATTTTCTTCTCTATCTCAAAGGGAAGGTAGATTAGCCTATTTTTATATAGTTTTTTTACATTTACTTCAGATCTGTGCTTCAGATAACAGAATCATGGGGTTTTATTGTTTTGGGTTTTTTTGTGTTGTTGTTTTGTTTTGTTTTGTTTTGTTTTGTTTTGTTTTGTTTTGTTTT
>JAJEJO010002980.1:300096-313347 GCA_020662805.1 Glaucomys volans
TTGTTTTGTTTTGTTTTGTTTTGTTTTGTTTTGTTTTGTTTTGTTTTGCCGTGCGGGGGATTAAACTCAGGGCCTTGTGCTTGCATGGCAGGCACTCTACCAACTGAGCTATATCCCCAGCCCTTGTTCTGGGTGTTTTGAGACAGTGTCTTGCTATGTTGCTCATGCTGGTCTTGAACTTGAGCACAAGCAATACACTTGCCTCAGCCTCCCAAGTAGCTGGGATCACAGGCAAAAGGATGTTTCTGAATATTTAGATATAAATTGCAATTTAACTTTAAGGATAAAATGTAACTTTCTCCAAGGCTTAACAATTAGAAGCACATTTAGAAAATGATGGGCATGGACATCAATTCCTCTCTCCTAAAGTAACTAAGAAAATCTTTTCCCTGGAGTTTGACTGACAAGGGACATCAGGATATAGAACCTGATAGTGCATTTCCAACAGTACAGTCTTCCTCATGGTTTTGAGAGGACTTGGATTGAAAAGCCAGGCTACAATTTCCTGTAGATGCTGTTTAGAAGGGGAGTGCAAGCTAAATCCAATTGCTCTTATATACCAAAACTGACTCTTGACACAAGAGCCCTTGAGCACCAAGTCTCCTTGAGCCTTCATTATTTCCAGTTATTTTCTCTGTTCTTTTTACCTCAGTTCTTTCAGCATCCAGTGACAAGAGACTGTATATGGGAGAGATTCAGTGAAGCTACGGGATGGAAGACTCCAGGGCTGCTTGACCTTAAGACCTCAGACTGCATAATTGGCGTCAAATGGTGCCCAGGCTGACCTCCCTTCAGATGACCATTACTTGCAAGACACCGAGGAGGTGGTGTCCCTATTCCATACACCACTTGTACTCCATGCACCAGGATGATTGAGGCAAGCTCCCAGTAGCCTCTAATACAACCTGCCAGATTTCAGGGACTGGTTTCTCCTTTCCTTTTTTTTTTTTTTAAATAAGGTTTCTTCAAAGGAACATTCATTGGTTTGCAGTTCCATGTTTTCTAATCTGGGCAGAAGGCAGGGAATATCAACTGAAATTTGTTGGATGGGCTTGGTTGTTTTGTTTTGTTTTTAATTCAGTAACTGGCTTGTATGATATTTTCTTTCTATGTTTCTGAGTCATTTTATATTAAAAGCCAAATAGATGCCTTTTTTACAAGAGCCATGGGATTGAATTTATTGCTGTCTTTCTTTGAGGCTTGATTGCTACAAATCAGAGCAGAGCATATTGTGGCCAGGGGATACAATCCATTTAAACCTCAAAGAGCCAGGCGTGGTGACACGCACCTGTAATCCCAGCAACTCAGAGGGCTGAGGCAGTAGTACTGCAAGTTCAAGACCAGCTTCCGCAACTTAGCAAGACCCTGAGTAACTTGGCAAGACCCTATCTCAAAAAATAAAAAGGGATAGGGCTGTAACTCGGTGGTAGAGTTAAATTCCCAGTACTTTGGGTGTCGGGGTAGAGACTTCAGAGAATCTGTTTACTTGGGACTTTTTCCTCCTTTTCTGTGTTTTTAGGTTTCCTCACTTCCTTGAAAATGACAAACAGAATAAGTTATCAGTAACAAATATCTTCCTCCTACTAGAAGAAGTGATAAATAAGGTCTAGAAGAACCTGGCTCTTGTGTACTTATATTTCTCTTCCTCCTACCCAAAGCACTTTTCTGAGCAGCAGTCTCTGTACTTGAGGCTCCTGGAGTGAACAGATTTGCGATGGTCTCTTCAGGTAGAAATGACATTGACTGGAATGCGGCTTCATAGCTTGGAACTTGGTCATGACCATGTCTGAGACTTTATAATTCTCTTTACTTGTTTGCTTTTTCATACACCAACTGGGACATTAAGAAATGTTATTGCCGGGCTGGGGATATAGCTCAGTTGGTAGAGTGTTTGCCTCGCAAGCACAGGGCCCTGGATTCAATCCCCAGTACCACAAAAAAAAAAAAAAAGAAAGAAAAAAAGAAATGTTATTGCCTGACACAGTGGCTCACACCTGTAATCCCAGCAGCTCAGGAAGCTGAGGCAGGAGGATTGTAAATTCAAAACCAGGCTTAGCAACTTAGTGATGCCTTACACAACTCTGCAAGACCCTGTCTCTAAATAAAATACAAAAAAGAGACTGGGGATGTGGCTCAGTGTTTAAACACCTCTGGGTTCAATTCCCAGTACAAAAAAAAAGAAAGAAAGAAATGTTATTATTTGCCTTCTGTCACTAAGACAGATTACTATATCCCTGGATCTCCAAGTGACTGTGCCCACATCCAAACAGGCTGTGACAAGTCCCATCTGGCTCTGGGTAGTAGAATATTTTTTCTGAATCTCCTAATGTCAAAACAAAGAGGTCTTCACATCTCCAACCTGAGCATATTTAATTTTATACTTTTTTCACAAACTTGAATCCTATCTTTAAGTTAAAAGAGGATTTTACCCTGGGTTTGCAGCATAATCATTCAACAAACACCAACCCCCTGACAGGCATGATAGTTGTTGCTGAGGACAGAGATAAATAGGATACTGTCCTTGCCTTCTTGAGAAACGCTCAAACTGGTAGAAAAGACTGTCTTGAATCAACTACTTTTTTTCTTAAGTGAGCACATGCCAGAGATTTATTTAACTCATTAATGAAGGAATCAGCAGGATGGTAAAGCTCTCAAACCAATTACTTTTAATACAGCGAATGAAGTTTGAATAAAGTGCACTGGAAACACAGGAGGAAGCAATTTATTGTGCCTGGGAGAGATGAGGAAATTTCACAGATTATGTGATTATGCTTGAATGGGGTGTGGAAGATGAGCCGGGCTTGCCAGGTGAACAGAAATCTTGCACATTCCAAGAAACAGCAGGCATAAGTTTGAATGCATGGTACATTTCAGGAACCAAAGGACTTGAGTGTGATTTGAGATGAGGAGCTGCAAATGGTGAAGGTGCAGAATCGAGGAAGAGCCAAATCCTGCATTTCCTGACGTGTACTCCACGAACACCCAATTCCCACATAGGCTGCTACATACGTTGAGGCATAAAGATGTCATGCTCAGATAAATATGAGAAAAACTGGGTTAAATAAAATGAAATTTGACTTTTTTACTTGAAACCTTTAATAATCAAAGTACTGCGAGGTCTCCAGAGGGAATAGTGACTCTCAGATTTCTGGCCTGAGAAAGTTAATGTATGGTTATGCCCCCAACACTATCACAGGTGACTCCCTAATACTTTGTAAGCACCAGGTCCACATGCCTCAATTTTTTTTTTTTTTTTCCTTTTTTTTTTTACTTAGGATTGACCCTAAGGTGCTCTACCATTGAAATACACCCCAGCCCTTTTTTTATTTTTTGAGAAGGGTCTCAAAGTTGCCAAAAATGGCTTTGAATTTGTAATCCTCCTGCCTCGCCTTCTGAGTCACTGGGATTACAGGGCCCATCCCACAAACCTCAGTTGGTTCAGTCTCTTCCACCCATCTCACCTTTCTTGGCTTGGGATAAATCCAAGCATTAACCTTGACACTTTTTTTTTTTTTTTTTTTTTTTTTGGAACCAGGAATTGAACTCAGGGACACTTGGCCACTGAGCCACATCCCCAGCCCTATTTTGAATTTATTTAGAGACAGGGTCTCACTAAGTTGCTTAGGGCCTCGCTAAGTTGCTGAGGCTGTCTTTGAACTCGAGATCCTCCTGACTCAGCCTCCCAAGTCACTTGGATTACAGGCGTGCGCCACCACGCCCGGCTAACCTTGACACTTTATTTTGAGGTACTCAACCACTTAATTCTGGGGAACCTGGGCACTCAACCACTGAGCCACATCCCCAGCCCTATTTTGTATTTTATTTGTTTAGAGACATGGTCTTGTTGAGTTGCTGAGCGCCTCCATGTTGCTGAGGCTGGCTTTGAACTCTCCATTCTCCTGCGTTGGCCTCCTGAGCCTGGTATCACTGCACTTTATCCATGAGATGTTGCAGCCCTGCAGACTTCAGCCTCTGACTTCAGCCTCTGCAGTCCTTCAAGTGGCTGGGTGGGGCCATTAGCAGGAAATAGCAGTGCTACTTAGGATTTGAAGAGAATAGAGGTCCTAGCCTGGGAGAAAAAGATTTGAGTATGAAACATCCCAGAGGGTGCAAATTGTGTTCTCACTTTGGGAAAGATAGATTGGTCCCAAATGAATAATGGCATCTTTGGTTTTCAGTTAATTTCTCTTTGTAATTTCCACAGTCTCTAGCGCTTAATACTGTTGGCACTTAAAGAACAACAACAACAAAAAAAAAAATGTGGTTTTTTTTTTCTCTTTGCTTGGTAGCTTTTGGTGGGCTGAATTGTCAGGGAGGCATATTTTCGTGTTATTTTTACCTTTCTCTGGCCTCCCTGATGTAATTTATTTTTTTCTCCTAGCCTGTAACCCCAGCTCCATCTGATCCTAACCCTGTAAGCAACTTATTTACAGGCTAACTGATCAGAACACAGGTGGGTGCTATTTTCCCTCACTTGCTTCCCCTGGTCATGCAGGGACGGTTGACCCTTTTCAAGTGAGAGATGCTGGAGACCTGCATGGTAGCAGTGTGCAAGGGTGAGTCCCGTAGCCCCCTACAGGACCAGGTGGCTGCTATTCCCGGTAAATAGATCTCAGGCAGAACTGCTGGCTTCAAAGACAAGAATCATCTGGTTATTATTCTGGTTAGTAGCTAGAAAGGATAGGTCAGGGCTCTTGTCGGAGTTGCTTCTTCACAGCAAAACCAGAGGATTTGTTTCTCACCAATAGACCTAGAGTCTGCTGCCTGACAATATCTCAGGGTGGAGGATGGGAAACTGGTGAAAGTGCTTCCAGCAATTTGGGGCTGCAGGCAATTGAGCCTTAGAGAAAGAATGTTGGATCTTCTGAGTCAGGACAGGAGATTTGGGTGGGTACACCTGAGGAGTGACAAGTAGAGCAAGTGCTTAGCATGCATGAGGTCCTGGGTGCACTCCCGACCACCAAAGAAACAAAAAGCAATCAAGAGACTGCGGAGCTCTCTCTCTCCCTGAGTCTCCTGAGAGTGGACACTCTGGTCATTCTCTCTCTCTCTCTGACCCTGAGGACAGACACTCTGCCTGTCCACCTAATAAAATCTCTTGCATGAGAGAAAAAAAAAAGACTGCAGAGCTTGACAGCAAGTATCCCCGGACAAGGGGAAGGATCAGCAGCCCCTGTTCCTAGGGCACCAAACAAAGCCTAGTTTGAGTTCCAGGCCTACTCTCTGGCCAATTGTCTTTACCCCACTGCCATAATGATCTCTGGAAGATTCTGAGGTGGATGCCCACCCACTGCATCAAACTGTGACCTCTACTAACCCAGATTTCAAGTTATTTTCCTCAGTGGACTCTGCAGCCAATCTAGACTCTTGCATTCTTTAACTTAGGGCAGTTTATCCCCAAGGGACATTTGACAATGTCTGGATATACACCATGAGTGCTACAGATGGCTGAACAGATAGAGTCCAGGGATCTGCAAGAAATTTGCTGCTCCAAAATACCATTTTGATGCTGTGGAGAAACCCTGAGTTAGAACAGCAACTCTGGACCAGTAATAGCAACAGCACCTGAGAACTTGCTAAAAGTACAAATTCTAGAGCCCCACTGAGACCTTCTAATTCAGAAAGTGGAACTGGAGGTGTAGCTCAATGGCAGAGGGTTTGCCTAGCATGCCCAAGGCCCTGGATTTGATCCCTAGCACTACACACAAAAAAAAAAAAAAAGAAGAAGAAGAAGAAGAAGGAAAGAAAAAGAAGCTTTGTGGGAGAGAGATGTTTGGTAATCTGTTTTAAGAAGACCTCCAGGTAATTCTGTTGCATATTTGAGAATCATAGTTCTACAGACTCGGAACATTCAGTCTCCTAGGGGAGCCACAGACTTCTTTTTGGTCAATAATTATCTCTAACTGTTTCAACTGTTAGCCATTCTCTGGCCCAGTGCTGTATGTGCACTGTATCTGACTTGCTTTTCACACGTGGAGCAACAGTTTCAAGAGATCATCCATCTAGTAAGTGGCAGTATCAGGATGTCAACCTAGTTGGATCTTAACCCATCACCTCAGCGTGGGCCCCACTGGCCTCTAACCTTGAATGCACATTAGAATCACCTTTTAAAATCCAGATGCTTAGGCCTTATCTCAGACCAAATTAAATCAAAATATCAGAGGCAGCCTCAGTAGTTTTCAAAGCTTTCTTAAAAAAAAAAAAAAAAAAACATACAGTGGGAAGTTGGGAGCACTGGTGCTGGCTATGGCTGCAACTGCAGCCAGGAGGGCAGCTTGAAGTCTTACCAGCCAACTTTGTCCTTGATCCCTTGGGTCTCAAGGAAGCCACTGGCTCTCATACAAACTGTGTGAATTTCAGAGCACTTCTAAAGCCCTTTCTGAGCTTAAATTTAGGACCTCAGCCAGAGAGCCGCCATGGTCATCTCTGCCTGGTAGAACTGGGACTTTGTAAGGAAAAGAAAACCCTGACTTTCCTTCAAAGTCCCAAGTAGAGGACTGGAGGTGCAGCTCAGTGGTAGAGCATTTGCATAGCATTCATGAGGCCCCAGTTGATCCCCAGCACCAGGAGGAAACAAAAGTCCCAAGAACAGCATAAGTTGGAAAGGACCTTCCACCTTCTACCTGTAGATAGATCTTCAGCTCATCCATCCAATATCACTTTACAGAGGGGACACTGAGAGGAGATGGAATGTTCCCAAGGCCACATGCATATATAGCTAGTGCTATGGCTCATTCAGAGTCTTTTTTTTTTTTTTTAAGTGCTGGGAACTAAACCCAGATCCTTACTTATACTCAGCATGTGCACTACCACTGAGCCACATGCTCAGTCCTCTTCCTCTTTTTATTTTGAAAATTTAAGATTGAAAGATTACTATGTTGAACATCTATAGATAAAATATACCTCTATTCCACCTGGATTAAATAATTCAATAATCCTAGCCAAGCACAGTGGCGCACACCCATAATCCCAGCGACTCTGGAAGCTGAAGCAGGAGGATCACAAGTTTGAGACCAGCCTCAATAATTTGGGGATGTGCTAAGCAATTTAGTGAGACCCTGCCTCAAAAAATAAGAAGGGTAGGGGATGGAGCTCAGTGAAATTCAACGATCTTTCTCGTATGTGTACACACACACAACTTCCAATAATCAATGGAAGGATGCAGGCATTTTTTTTTTTTGGTACTGGGGATTGACCCCAGGGGCACTCGACCACTGAGCCACATCCCCAGCCCTATTTTGTATTTTATTTAGAGACAGGGTCTCACTGAGTTGCTTAAAGCCTCACTAAGTTGCTGAGGCTGGCTTTGAACTTGTGATCCTGCTGCCTCAGCCTCCCGGGTACTGGGATTACAGGCATGCGCCACCACGCCCGGCAGATGCAGGCATCTTATTACTTTATTCCCCAATACTTTTTTTTTTAATTCCCAATACTTTTAAATACTCCAGCAAGCATCTTCTAAGAACGTTCACCTTCATAACCAAAATATTCTTATACATCTAAGAAAACTAAACAGCGGCCAGGTGTGGTGGCACACGCCTGTGATCCCAGTGGCTCAGGAGGCTGAAACAGGAGGACTGCAAGTTCAAAGCCAGCCTCAGCAGCTTATTGAGACCCTGTTTCAAAATAAAAAACTTAAAAAGGGCTGGAGACTTAGCTCAGTGGTTAAGTGCCCCTGGGTTCAATCCCTGGTACCAAAAAAAAAAAAAAAAAAAGAAAAGAAAGAAAACTAAACAGCAATTTCTCAATGCCATCTAATAATCATATCAAATTTTCCCCAGCATTGCAAATTTCTTTTATAGTTATTTTTCACTCTGGAATCAACTAAGTTTTTGTACATTGGCTATTCTCTCTCTATTGTACAGACCCCTGCCTTTTTTCCCAGTGAACTTGACTGTACATCATGTATGTGAGTTTGTCGGCTGCTCCATAGTAGAGCTGTGCTTGTATTAATAAATGCTTTAAATGACTGAGTGTCAAGTAAAATTGACACTCTGAGAAGACATACCACATTTACCTGTGCTTTCTATCTTCTCATGTACTTGTTTTAGAACCAGATATAAACAAGCAGTTTAAGAACAACCTGGAAGACGGTGTCAGGGCCATGCTTATAAACTAGGATGCAGTACCTAGGGAGGAGTGAGGGAGAGCTTTATTGAGGAAATGACACCTGAGATGAATCTTACAGGACTGGAAACTGGAGAAGAGAGGGAGCTAGGAGTGGGAGTAAGGATGTCTAGGCAGTGGAAATAACATGGACAACAGCACATCCCCAGATCTCTGAGTTTGTCCAAAATGTCACACAATTTGGTGGTAATCGCATGCCGAGGCAGTAAAGATGAGCAGGATCCTTGAAATCCTTGTTGGAGACAAGATGCAGAGTCTTGAAAGCCAGATTGGCAGCTTTGGCTTCACCCTATGGAAGAGGGCCACCAAAGTTTCTTGGTGCCCTGTGCTGGAGGCCAATCACACCTGAAGATGATTTTGGTCCTGGTTGCCCTCTCAGGAAGACATTGTGGGAAACAGATGTGGGAACCAGGAAAGACCGATGGGATTGCTGTCTCCAACCATCAAAATGCTCCCTTGGGCCAGGTGTGGTGGTACAGACCTGTAATCCCAACTCCATGGGAGGCTGAGGCAGGAGGATCACAAGTTCCAGGCCATCCTGGGTAACAACGAAAACTTGTCTCAAAATCAGAAGGGCTGGAGATGTCGCTCAGTGGGAGAACACCCTGGGTTCAATCCCCAGTATGAAAATAACTTTTAAAAGAAATTTTTCTAAAGCCACCTTGGAAAAGAATGCTTTTATTGATGCCCCAAAGTGCAGAACCAAGACAAATGAATTATAAGAGAGCAGATTTATATTCAACAAAGAAAGCGTCTGAATCAGAGCTGTCCACAGGGCGAATGGGAGGGAGGCCCTCGTCTCTAGAGTTGCGCAAGCAGGAACCAGGGACCATTTGATAGGAATTCCTGAGGTGCACTGATTCAGAGGATTAGAACCGCTCATCAGAATCCCTGGGGAGTGTATTAAAAATACCCGGAGCCTAGTCCCACCCCCGAGACGGCTCTGCAGAGCTGGTGTGGGGCCCTGGTGTGGAGGCAGGTGTTGTGCGCGCTGCCATTTGGGCACTGCTCACTCCAAGAGAGGTCCTCCAGGGTCCTTGCAGCTCTACTGCATTATGATTTTAGGATGGCGTTTTCTTCAGACTCTAAGATGGTAATCTCAGGATTCTCTGGCCTGTTTGCTGAGAAGGGACACCTGGGAAAGGGCTTATGGAAAATGACAAGGGAACCAGCCAGGAATTGAGAATATTGTCAGGGCACTTGGAACCTGCTGAGGGGCTGGGACTGAGCAGACTCCATCTGTCTTCCTATCCCCTGTTGGCCCCTGGACAAACCCAGTGCAGCATAATGAAGGCCCAATGGCAGTATGAGGCCGATTGGAGAGGGCCTCTTCTCATCTCTCAATGTCCCCAGCTCAGCTGGCCTCAGGGCAGACTTGAACTGAAAACCCATGTGGCCTCCAAGGCCTGGTGGAAAGGAGATTTGTCTTGGCTGTCAGCACAGATGCTGGAGCCTGGATCCCACAGCCCTGGATGAAAAGAGCAGGTTTTCCACAAACTTCACTGCCATCAGAGCTATTCAGGATGCCTTGACCTTGACCCATCTGGTCCACATCCAGCCCATCTTATCCTCCTCCTTGTTCCCAACCATTCTTTTCTTTCCTCCAGTGCTGAGGATTAAACCCAGAGGTGCCTTACCACTGAGTTACACCCCCGCCCTTTTTATTTTTTATTTTGAGATAGGGTTTCACTGAGTTGCCGAGGCTGACCTCCCACTTTTGATCCTCCTGCCTCAGCCTCAGTAGTTGGGATTAGACACACCCAGCCTTTTCCTCAACCCTTCTTTCCTCTCTGGAGACTTTTCTCCCTTTTCAGATTTGCTCCAGGCTTAGGATTTCGCAGGAAGCTGTTTGGAGAGGGGTGGTGGCAGTGAGGAAGCCATAGGAAGTGAAAGTACGGGCTAGGCAGAAGTTAAAGCTGAGGGGCCATGCTCCACGTCTCGCACCTTCTCCTGTCTGGCACCCAGCATTTCAACCATCATCCTCCCTCTGGAATTTTCCATCACTACCTATTCCCACACAAAGTTCATCCTTCCCAACATCCTGCTTCTGAACCTCACAGACACGTTACCTTTCTGTATGTGGCTTGTGACCACCAGTTTGCAAGTTCTGCTTCTCCAAGGGGCCGAGGGCCACAAACTCGAATGCCTTCAAGGAGAAGTAGGGGCAGTAGGGGAAGCTGCTGGGTTCAAGAAATTAAGCAGCAGGGCGCAAGGGCACTCACCTGCTCTCCTGCTACTCAGGAGGCTGAGGCGGGTGGATGGCTTGAGCCAGGAGCTCAGGCTGCCTGAGCAGCACAGCAAGACGCCATCTCAACAAAAAAGAAACAGAAACAAGCAGTGCTGGCAGCTGGCTGACCCTGCCTTCACCCCACGGCTCCCTCGGAGCACTTGCCCTATTCATGCTTGATTCCAAAGACTCTAGCCCAATGCCCAGCTCCTGAGTTCCAGCTCCATCTCCGAGGTGCTGTGTGACTTTAGAGGATTCACTCACCCTCTCTGTCCTTCAGGTTCTCTATCTCTCCCCTTCTTCAATAAGTAAACAAGTGGCATCTTGAAGACCACCTAGGCCAGTGGTTACTCCTTAGAGACCTTGGACTGCAGGAGATCTTCACAGGAGACAGGGCCGGCTGGTCCTCTTTCCCCACACGGCCAGCTTACTTCCTTCTGTTTAGAAATGCCTGCTTTCTTCTGAAGAAAAGGATCTACTGCTTGACAAGAAAAGGAACGGTAGAGGTGAAGTAGTTCTGCCTGGGGTCAAACCCCAGTTCAGCCACTTCCTGGTATGCCCCTGGGCAGAGGTAACTTCTTCTAACCTCAGCTTCCTCATCTAGAAAATGGAGATGATGTTGGGAGCATCTGTGTCCCAGGGCTGCTGGGAGGTCGGGGCATGAGTGAATGCACAGACACGGCTCGGGAGGGTGCCTGGCGTCCAGTGCTTGGTAAACATCAGCTATTGTGGTATCAATGGCACACGTTTGGTCTCTGTTCCTGGTTCCTGGCACAGAACTCCTAAACCCTTGGGTCTCCTGGGTGGCAGGAGTGTCTTGTTTGCCTTGGGATGCTAAGAACGGAACCCAGGGTTCCCCTGAGCCCTGTCCAGTCCAGTCCAGCCCCGTGGTGTCTTGATATCTATTGGTCCCTCTCTATTACACCTGAGTTTGCACTGCTGAGGGACTTAAGGCAGCCCCTAGATAGCTTCGAAACACTGGTCACCAGAAAGACCACATGTCAATAGGGGGAACCTTCAGCTTCACCCACAGCCCCCCGGGGCAGGCTGGGTTGTTAGGAAGCTGGATCTGCAGCTCAACAAAAACTCTGGAGCTGGGCACAGTGGCGCACGCCTGGAATCCCAGCGGTTCAGGAGGCTGAGGCAGGAGGATCGCAAGTTCAAATCCAGCTTCAGCAAGGGCAAGGCATTAAGCAACTCAGTGAGACTCTGTCTCCAAATAAAATACAAAATAGGGCTGGGGATGTGGCTCAGTGGTTGAGTGCCCCTGAGTTCAATGCCTGGTTCCAAAAAAAACAAAAACAAAAAAAACTCTTGAGCAATGAGGTTCAGAGAGCTTCCATGTTGGTGAATGCCTCCACCAGGGAGGGTGGGACACCCATCTCCACAGGCACAGGAACGCCGCACTTGGGACCCTTTGGGCCTCTCCCGATGTAGCTCTTCACCTGGCCATTTATTTATGTCCTTTATAATAAACCAGTAAGTAAGCCCGGCAGGCCCCGTGAGCCGCTCTGACAGATCACGGATGCTGAGGTGGGTTGCGGGAACCCGCGATGGAAGCCTGCGCCCGGGTCAGAGCACGGAGGGCGGCCCAGACCAGTGACTGGCATCTGAAGCCGACAGAGTCCAACCTGTGCGGTCTGCGCTAACTCCTGGCAGTTAGTGTCAGAACTGAATTGAATTGTCAAGACACCCAGCTGGTGCAGAACTGGTGACAGAAAACGTCCCAGAAGCTGTAATTAGCGAGTCTGTTCACTCCTCCTACTTGAGAGAAGGGGGAAAATTATTTGTTTTAACATTCAGCTGTCTTACCAGTGAACTTTCTCAGAAGCCTGCAGTGTTTCACCCACAGAGCACGGCTAGGTCTCGAATGGGGTTTCACAAGCAGGATGTGATAACAGTGGAGAGCCAGGCAGGGCTGGGCAGGGCCCCAGCGGAATCACTGCTGTTGTCAGGATTAAATGAGATAATATGTGTCAAGTGCCTGGCTCAGAGTGAGCACTCCATAAATGATTACTCTTATTACTCTCGCGGAATCGCACTGTTAGCCTCACAGAGGGAACTGGCAGAGGCTCGCTCTGGAAGAGGCCCCAAGGATCTTTTAGAGAACAGTTACATCTGGGCGAGCCTCTGCGGGCTGGGTTTTCTTTCCTGGGAAACGGACTCCTTAGAGAATCTGATGAAAGCTGTGGACCCTCTCCCTGGAAAAAGCACATCTGCTCACAGACGCTTTGCATGTTATTTCAGGACTTCACAGAATTCTGGAAGCCTGGCCGGCCACAGAACCTGGTTGGTCACAGCTGTTACTCACCAAGCACGGCTGAGAAAAGTTCCCACTGTTATCTCAGCTTATTATTCCAAGTGGGAAACTCAGCACATGCAGGATGTTCAACTCAGAAAGTGTCCTGTGTATTTTGTTTACTTTTATTTTGGGGGGTACAGGGCATTGAACTCAGAGGCACTTTATCACAGAGCCACATCCCCAGCCCTATTTTGTATTTTATTTAGAGAAACTCACTGAGTTGCTTAGCACCTCACTTTTGCTGAGGCTGGCTTTGAACTCACGATCCTCCTGCCTCAGCCTCCTGAGCCACTGGGATTACACATGAGCCACCACACCAGCTCCTGTTAGTTTCAAAATACAAAGTGGCATGCTGAGGAATTGGTGGAAGAGGGAGACCTTGAAGAGGGCATTTCAATACTCCAGGGAGAAGGAGGGCTGGCTCTGTGGGCGCAAGCACAGGGACCTCACCAGCTTGCTTTCACATCCTGCTATCTTGCCAACTTGAAATTCTCGATCATTTAACAAGAAGCCTTGCATTTTCATTTCACCTGCAATTACGTGCCCTGTCCTGGAAGGAGACAGGGATGCATTCAAGTGCTGACTATGTAAGCAG
>JAJEJO010002980.1:318347-391282 GCA_020662805.1 Glaucomys volans
GGCGGTCCGCGCGGCCCGGAGCCATGGGCAAGTGCAGCGGGCGCTGCACGCTCGTCGCCTTCTGCTGCCTGCAGCTGGTGAGCCGCCCGGGCGGCCGCGGGTGGGGCGGCGGGCGGGGCGGGCGCGCGGGGCTGGTGGCCGCGTGGTGCGGGGCGCCCGCGCGGCGGTGCTCCGAGTCGCGCGGCGGACGGGCGGAGCCTGCTCCCGCCGGCCGGCTGTCTCTTTGTGTGCGCTTGTCGCCGCTGCGCCCCGCGCTCCCCGGGCACCGCGCGCACGGTCCAGCGCGCCCGGCCCGGGGCTCCCAGCGTCCGGCCGCCAGCGGACGGGCGGACTCCTGCTGGGCTGCGCCCGGGGCTCCCCTGGGCCGGGGGTGTGTCCGGGGGGCGGCGGAGGTCCCGCCGCGGGCTTCCCTCCGGGTCGCTGTTCGCGTGCGGCTCCCTTGCCCGGGTCTCCGCCTCGGGTCTCCGCCCCTGTGCGAGCGTTTCGCAGAGTCTCCGCTCCCTTGTGGGTCTCCCTGGCTTGCGCTCTGGTGCGTCAGTGTTTCTGGTCAGTGTTGGTCTGTGTGTTGGGATCCCGGACTCCGAGAACGCTCCACACTCCTTTGTGCGGTTTCTGCCTCCCTTCACCTCCCGACTGGGCGGCCTCTCTGGAGAGGGTCACCAGGAACGGCCGGGTCCTGGGCCAGCCTGACTTCACCAGGCGCGGGACCACCTCCCTGCTTTGGCCTGGCCACTGTGGCTACCCACGTTCCAGCAATCCTCCGATCCACTAGAGCACTAGGGGTGGGGCCAGACAGCTCTCTGCTAGGGCTGGCACTTGAGCGAGCGAGTGGGGAGAATTGGGTGCCCTGGCAAGGATCAGAGCACTGGGGACACTGTGCCTGCCCCGGCTTTAAGAACTCAGGTCCTTGTCCCAGGGAGGACAGAGGAGTGAATTTGGAGGCTGAGGGGAACCAGCTGTGCCCTTCAAGAGAGGCCCTGGCAGGTGAATTTGGGAGAGTGGATAAGGAGAGACCAGCGTCTCCCAACAACTAGGGGCTTTGAGACCCTGTTTCTTCTCTAGGTGGAGAGCACACCGGGCCACTCTCCGCCCCCCCGGGGCAGCACTCAGGTCTGAGTGCCAATTGAAGGACACCCAGCCTCCCTCTTAGCTAGGCTCCATCATTGGTGTCTGCACTCTCCACAGGTGCAAAGATGACATTGAGTGCAGCTTTGGGGTCTGGATACCCGGCCCCCAAAATGTTACTCCCTCCACTTAGGGACACCAGCCCCAAACATGCCATCCACAGACCTGTCCTCTTGAGCACCATTAAAAGCAGCCCAGGCTCTGAAGATTATAGCCTCCCTGCCCCGGGCTGTGGGAGCCTGGGCCGCCTGGGTCTGCCTCACCCTTGAGTGTTCATCCTTGAGGACTGAGAGGAGATTAATCATGGTCAGGTAGAATGGAAACTCCAGAAGGGCAGAGATTGTCTGTTTTGTTCCCTGCTAAATCCCCAGCAGCTGGAGCAGTGCCTGGCACTCCATTAATATTTGCAAAATAAATGAACAAATCAGTTATTTGGCAATTCCTGGCTCATAGTAGAAACACTCTTCTTTATTTTGTGGAACATGAAATGCCAAGAAATGTTAAAACGCAAAAGATTCTTTCTCTGGGTTTGTGAATTCTAAAATTTTAAGCTAGAAACTAGGTTGTTTATTGTTTGTTTGTTTTCGTGGTACTGAGGCTGGAACCAGAGCCTCACACATGCTAGGCAAGCCCTCTACCACTAAGCTACATCCCTAGCCCTTATTATTATTATTTTCATGGTACTGGGAATTGAACCGAGGGGCATTCTACCAGTGAGTTACATTTCCTGCCCTTTTTATTTTTAATTTAGAGACAGAGCCTTGCTAAATTGCCCAGGCTGGCTTTGGATTTGTGATCCTCCTCTCTCAGCCTCCCAGGTTGCTGGGATTATGGGTGTGCATCACCACACCTGGTCCTCTATTGCCTTCTTTTTTTTTTTTTTTTTTTTTTTTGGTACTGGGGATTGAACCCAGGGGCACTCCACCACTGAAGCCACATCCCCAGCCTATTTTGTATTTTGTTTTAGAGACAGGGTCTCACTGAGTTGCTTAGGGCCTCGCTAAGTTGCTGAGGCTGGCTTTGAACTCGAGATCCTCCTGCCTCAGCCTCCCAGGTGCTGGGATTACAGGCGCGTGCCACCACGCTGGGCATGTTGCCTTCTTAATTATAAAATAAGTAGTTCTGGCCCTGGTATGTCTGGGGCACCTAGGGAGGTGTTTACTATCCTATAGAGGTGCAAAAGTGGCAGAGGAGGCCTCCCTGCCTCCAGAACTCCCTCCTGCTAACCTGAGCTCATTCTTCCACCAGCAGCGGCCTCTGGAGTGGGCTGGGACCTGGGTGGGATTCTACATCTCCCATGTCCTGGCTGGGTGGCTTGGGCAGCTTGTATATGTGACAGGAGATCATTGGGAGGTGCTCCGAGGAGGCACTTGGAAATTGTTCTCTTGGCTCTGTAGCTCTGTCTGAGCTGATTACAGAGAGGGTCCCTCCAACTGTCACTAAGCCCCCAGAGTCCCCACTGCTTGGCAGTTTCCAGAATATGCTCCTGGGATGCTGAATTCACCAGCTTGAAGGGAAAAGGGAGACTCGGTTTTCTTGTCCAACGGACTGAGGGGATAAAAGAGACTGTTAAATATTTTTCAGCAGAAAACTTGAGAAATGGTGTCATTTTTCTTTTTTGAATGGAATTTAAGCATCACAACGAAGCAGGCTGATTCTAAACCTCTTCTGTACTGGGCTCGCCTTGCATGGGGTGGATAAGCGAGACAGGAAGCAGTAGGGTCAGTAGTATGAAGCAGTAGGTGTCACTCAGGTGGACTAGAGTGGGCAAGTCCTGAAGTTCCTGAGTTTGACAGGACGGTCTGGGTCCAACCTTGTCACTTCCTGGCTGTGTGATCTTGGGAAAGTTGCTTGCCCTCTCTAAACTACAGTTCTGTCATCTGTTAAATAATATTAACAGTCACTAACTCTTCGGGTTCTTGTGGGAATTAAGCGCATGTGATGAATTTATCGCCAGGAACAGCGGGCACTCAATAACCTGTAGCTCTCCATTGTTGTCTTAATGACTCACAACGTGAGTGGCGTCCCTGGAACTGGGGCCCAAGCACTCCGGGTGCCCCCTGCACCGTTTTCTGTGGGAAGCAGCAGGTAGCTGGGCACGGAACTGGGAGGCAGGAGGCCTGGGTCCGAGCCCTGCTCTGCTGCTGGCATCCTGCAGATCTGGGCAAGTGTCTGTCCCCCAGCGCGAGCCTTGGCTTTTCCACCTGTAAATGGGACGATCTGGTGGCCTGGCCCCGCGTTTGCTGTCAGCTCCGCCTGTCGGGCTTGGGCTTGGGCTTGGAGGTCTCCGTGCCCCTTGCTCTGGTTCTGTTCTGCAGACCTTCTCGGGTCCCTGCTTTCCAGGTCTGTGCTCTCTCTCATTTTGACATTAGTAACTGCTTCCCAAGTTTTATTTGGTGGCATTTTTCTCTCCCATCCAGCCTGAATCCACCTCCTTCCTGAAACTTTTTAGGCCACTCTGTTCTTCCTGGAAGGGGCTGCACCAGGGACATTGCCCTCGGGAATTGCCATCAATTTCTTTATCGTCATCATTATCGCTCCCATTCAGGAGTCCTGTGCTAAGCACTTTATATGCATTACCTCATTTAACCAAATGAGCTCACATATGTAGAGTGCTTGGCTCGGTGCCTGACACGTGTTAACGATCAGTAAACGCTGAGCGATTGCGCTGTTTTTATTCTTCCTATTATGATAATTCCACATAGGGGATTGCCACTTTTATGATCCCCTTTTTCAGATGGGGACACTGAGGTTCGGGGGGGTGATGAGGTTTTCCTGAGGTCACGAAGCTAGTCAGTGATGGAACCAGGATGCAGCCTTCTTCTGCCTAAATGGGGGCTGGCCTCCCCCGTGCCCCTCCGCTGCTCCCATGAGACCAATGTGTGCCCTCAGAGAGGCCAAGCCTCGGTTTCCCAGCTGAAAGTGAAAAGGATAATGTTTCACCAGTAACCGCCCCTAGTGCCTTGGCCCTGTGACAGCGAGCCCTCAGTAATACATCACTGTTTTTGTCCCCGCTGTGTGTGACCTTGGACACATGCATTCACTCCTGGGCCCCAGCTCCCTCCTCAGGGGAAAGTAGAGTCACTTCTGTGTGCAGAGGGAGAGAAGGTGCCAGGCACATAGTAGGTACTCAGGAAAAAACAGTGTCTTTCTGTTTCCCTTCTAGAAAGTTCTCTTACTTCCTGGAAGGTGGTGGGTGGGTGAGGGGGAAATATGTCGCTTCCAGCTGAGCTGCGAGTAATGGTGTGAAACGTGGTCACCCTGATTGATGTCGTTATTAGCGATAGTGATGTGAAGGCGGGAGGGAGCTGGCTGCGGCGGGCCTGCGCTCTGAAGCAGCTGTGTCTCTGAGCTCACGGGTCTTCGCAGGGATCTGGCTCTGTGCTGACCGCTTCAGGTCCTTGGGCTGGGCTTCAGAGTCAGGAGTCTGAAGCTGTCCAGGACACTGACCCCTTCTGCTTCTCAGTCCCCTTGGGGCATCACCTCCCTGTGCAGGTGGACAGACTGGGGCCAGATGGCCCTCACAGCCCTCATGAGGGAGGCAGCGCTAGGTGGAGTGAGAGGGCTGCAGGGGAACCAGGATGGCCCTGGTCCTGCTCATCTGCAGGTAGATGACTTTTAAATCGGGACCCTGTAAATGACAGGTGCTCTGAATGCTGGCACCGGAGTCAGGAGCACAATTCTGTGGTTAGGCAGATACTGCTGCCTTGCTTTGTGACTTCTGGGAAATTCCTCACCCTCTCTGAACCGCTACCTCCTTACCTATGAAGTAGTCAGAATGCCACTTCTCCCCCTGGCAGCTTGGGTGGTTCAGTGAGACAGTGCCCAGCCCAGGGAGGTACCTCCTATGGCCAGCTGTTATTTGCTCTAAGTCTTGGACGTGTCACCTCAGCCCATCTCTGCTTAGATTAGAGGTCTTAGTGATCAAGGTCATTCCCATAAACACTCCAAATCATCACTTCTTTATTATTATTTTTATCATTCCTTTTATTTTTGTGGTGCTGGATATCAAACCCAGAGCTGGGTTGTCAGCACATGCCGGGCAAGTGCCGTTCCGCTGAGCTCCACCCCTGCCCAAGTCTTATTTCTTTCTTTGGAAAATGGGGGCTCAGGAAGCAGGCATGTCCTTCTGTTTGATGTCTGCTGTGAGCCTAGCCCTGTCCCTTGATACCATCTGGCTGTCCATAAAGGGTGGGTACAGAGTGAGGAGTCACACCCAGACCTGGGCCTCCGCCTCTTCTGCCCTGCGTGCCCGTTGCTCCCGCTGCGGGCGGCGGCATGCTGGGGTGGAGCAGGTGGAGAAATCAAAGCCTTTCTCTAGCCATAGCGGATCTTGCCAGATGCCAGGTCATCTGAGCGACTGTTCCCAGGCCTCCTGTCCCCATGGCTACCCCCTCAGCTCTGTGTGGGCTACATGGAGCCATGATACAAATGGAGAGAAAGTTTCCCGGGGAAGCAGCTCACCCGTGTGGACGACTTACCGGCTGGCATCACCACTCTGAGGTAGGTGTGGGTTTGATACCCATTTACGGGTGGCATACTGAGGCTCGGAAGAACGAAATGACTTGTTACCAAGGAAACAGGAGGTACAGTCTAGGCCTCGGATAAGTCATTAAGGGAAAAGGATTTGTAAAATCTGGACCAAGCAGAGAGAGTCAGATCTGATCTCCAGAATGTATTCTCTCCACTAAGTTTAAGGATGAGTGATGGGAGAACAGACTGAGAGCAGAGATATCTTTTTAAAAACTAATTCCAGGCCATGTGGGTGGAGCTGGCCTGTCCCAGCACCTTGGCCTTGGCCTTCTCCTACCCTAGCCTGCAGAGGCATGCTGTTGCTTTGGAGACAGAGGGGGAGCCTCAGGCAGCAACGCAGAACTCCCAGGGACACTTCTGCCAGCAGGGAGGGAGAGTGAGCACCCAGGTTTTAGAAGAGCTGTTAGCGGTGTTTGCAGGCTTTTACGGGTTTCCTTGGCCTCCTGGCCCCTGCCTGTCAAAGCAGCTGGCCCATGCAGGAGCAAGGAGGTGGACTGGAGAGGACTTACGCTTTGGGTTCAGACTAGGGTTTGAGTTCCAGCTCCGTGGCTTTGCAGCTGGATGACCTTGGGCAAGACACTGACCCTCCCACCTGCACTTCTTAAATCAGGATGATAATCCAACTTAGAGTCGATGCTGGGCTCCCGGGATATGCAGAGCAGGAGCTAAACACGGTCGCACTCTTTCTCACCCCACTGCAAGGCCCATGTTGGAGCAGTGGTTCTGTTAAATCCTGGTGGCCCTGGTCTTGCTGTCCCTTGATCTGTAAAATGGGAATAATGCTGGCACCCACCTCCCAGCACAATGCCGAGTGGGACCTGAGATGAAGCGGGAAGAGGTGTGGGCTCACTAAGAGGGAACGAGGATGGGGGTGCGGCCGTCTCCGGGCTGCTCGCCGCCTCTCCAGGGGGACCCTTCCAGCTCAGCTCAGCAGCCAGCACCCTTCCTTCCCAGGTGGAGGTCAGTGTGGCCACCTCATTGTCCCCTGGCTGCAGGCAGTGGTGACTGATGGACACCAGGGCCTGGGGAGTGGACACTTCTGAGGACCTGGCCAAGGCTTCACACCTGGGTGTCGGGTTTTCAAGGACTCAGGTGACACTTCTTTCTTCTGTCTCTGAGTCTCTGCACTGTCCCTATCCCACATGCGCATGTGGCAGATTGGTGTGAAATCAGGTCTCAGACCACAGAGACTCAGCACTGGGAGGTTCTGGCTCCCCACCAACCTCTGCCACACAGGTGAGCTCCCCAAACTCCAGAGGTACTAATATTCCCAGCATTGCCGCAGCTAACCCTCCCCAGCAAGTATTCATGAAGCTCCACAAAGTACCAGTCACAGTGCTAGGCGCTGAGTCACCTTAGGGTATGGAATATGCCCTCATTTGCAACTTAGAATACCAGGGTTCTGGTACTCAGTTGCTGTGCAACTTTGAGCTGGCCCTGACCCTCTCTGGGGCCTCATTTTCCCAGTCTGTGAAATGGAAAATTGGAGGAGGGAATTGAACTCCATCAGGGTTTCTCATCCTCTCCAGAGGCTCTGCAGAGGTAGGGGCTGATGACCAGGTGGGAGTTTCCTGTCTGTGGCAGTGACTGACAATTTGCGTGAGGCTGGGTGACTACTTGGACATGTAGAGCATCTAATGATGACCCAGGTCCCAGGAACCACAGATGCTGGTTCTAGGTCTTGAAAGGACAGTGCCCATAGCAGGAGCTGTTATATGTAAGTAATGGAAAATAGGGACACTTCGTGCTCTCGCCCCGTCTCTTTGCCTTAAGCCTGCTCCTTCCCACCCGCTCCCCAATCCCAGGACTCTGCTGGGCTCCTGACCCAGGAAGCTGGGAAATGGAAGTGTCCAGGGACTTTCCCCTCCCTCCTGCCCTGACCACTCCCTGCCCAGGAAGGAAAGGCAGCCCTGAGATTTCCAGAGTCAGGGTGGCTCCTAAGCCTCCTTTCTTTGGGGGGGGAGTAGGTTTTGCAGCCCCAGCCTGAACCAGGGATGTGGGTTTTCAATTACACAATTAAATGCACAATTAGGCATAATTACCAGTGCTCAGAGCCCGAGACTGCTCATAATAGGCGTGTAATCTACTGCAGCCTCTGTTTATACTACTCGGCGCGCTCCCTAATGATGCCAGGATGCCTTCACACTGCACCGTTGCCATGGAGACAAGCCTGCCGCCACCATGCAAAGCTGACAAATAGTGCTCTGGTCCTGGGCCCCTGGATCGGTTCCAAGGCCTCTGCAGCCAGCCCTGGCATGGAGGGCCGGCCAGGTGGGCCAGGAAGGCAGGTCAGCCCTCCCTGTCTTCTGCCACGCCTCGCTGGTACTAGGCAGCCTCGGAGCCACCACAAAGCACCGGAGGAAGGAACCTTCAGTCCTCAAGTCCTCAAGGCATGATCAGGATGGCCTGGGTGTGTGGACGGTCCAGAGCTTATCCACTCAAGCGCCTCAGACCCCTGGGGAGCCCAAGTCTGGACAGGGACCCTGCTCGCCCTGGCTCCCAGGTAGGCCCAGCTCTGCCCAGAGCTGGCTCCCTGACCTTGGGCAAGTCCTTCCCCTCTTGGGGACACTCTTTTCCCCATATGTAAATGGGCCTCCGGGTCTCACGTGGTGTTGTCTAATAGAGAAGATTTACCGAGCTCCTAGGACAGGCTTTGTGCTGTGGGGACGGCAGTACCTGGGCTGTTCACCCTCGCCACGCCCTTCCGTGATGGCCCCAGCTGTCCCTGTTTTGCAGGAGACTAATTTGAGGCCCAGAGCCCCAACTCCAGGCAGCAGCAGGGCTGGGAGACAAATCTGAGCCCCACTCTCAGCCCCTGTGCCATGTGGACCTCGGGGCAGCCGCCCAACAGCCCAAGGTTCTGAGAACCGAAGTCACTTGCCCAGAGTCGCACAGCAAGGCTGGGGTGGAACAGGGTCTAGGAGGCAAAGACCAGCTTTCCTCACTTGTTGGTGGAAATCAGGAAGGGACGGAAGTGCTTCCAGCAGGTGCCCACCAGCCATCCCTGCCCTCCCTGCCCTTCCCGTCTGCCTGGTCCGCCTGGTCCTGCCACTCTGGAGGCAAGGGCTCCGGCGCTCCCTCGGCCCCAGCTCTTCACTGTGACCTTGAAGGCAATTTTAGTCTAGTTCTTTCATCAGTCCACCTGGTCAGTGGAAGCAGGGCCTGATTGTGTGCGTTATTATTACCTTTGTTTTCCTGGTACTGCAGATCCAAGCGAGGCCTGCAGTGCGGGGCACGCACTCCTCTGCTGAGCGGTTTTGTTTTTGTTTCTTTTTTTCATTTGAAGCAGTCTCACTAAGTTGCCCAGGCTGGCCTCAAATTTATGATCCTTCTTCCTCAGCCTCCCCAGTAACTGGGATTGCAGGCAAGTAGGGGGGATTGCAGACATGCAGCTCTAGACCCGCTTCTTTGCTTCCCCTCCCAGTTTCTGTAATTCTGGACATTATTCGTGGATACCTACTATGTACCAACTCCTGGGGACAAACGTGGATCCGACGTTGGGCAATCACTTAACTTCTCTATATTTTAGATTCTTTTTTTCCTGTCTTTATTTTCTACATCCTTCTTCCTCCTCTTCTCTTCCTCCTCCTCCTTCTCTTCTGCCCCCTCCCCTGCTGCCTTCCTTTTCTTTTCTCTTTTCAGTGCTGGGGATGAAACCCAGGGCCTCGCTGATGCTAGGCAAGCACTCTACCCCGGAGCCACACCCCAGCCCTCTGCCATCTGCAATGCAGGCCACAGTCCACTTGAAGGGCTGCTGGCAACGTTGGCACTCCAGCTACCACGTCCCAAACACTTGCTGTGTGCAAGGCACGAGCTAAGGATGTCAGATGCCCGGGGTGACCTTTGTGGCACGGCAGGCTCCCATTGGGCAGATGGAGCAGCTTGAGGGTCAGGAGGCTTCAGTGCCTTGCCCAGGGGTCTCCCAGCTGGCATCTGACCACCAAGTGTCCCACTGCACAGAGGTGTCACCAAACATGGTGTCCTCCCACTACCTCCCTGCAGGGTCTTGCTAAGTTTCAGAGGCTGGCTTCAAACTCGTGATGCTCCTTCTGGGACTCTAGCTCTGCGGTTCCCTCCTCCACGTGCTAAAGCAGAGCTTCTGCTGGGGCTGTGGGCCGTCAGTTCCACCCTGGCACCGTAGGGCAGGTCAGGCTAAAGCCCAGGAAACAGCCTGTGACTTGCCGGAGAACACAGTGCACGTCAAGAGTCGTGTAGGGACTGAGACCTAAAGCCAGTTGAGGACACTTCTTGTGACTCCCCCACCCCATCTGCTTGTTGCCCGGAGAGGGGCTGGGCTGCCATGTGGGCGCTGGCCTGTTTGTGTTCAGACTGTTCACTGCCCGTGCCAAGGATGCGTGGGGCAGGCGCCAGCACCTTGAGATTCGTGGATCAATAAACATCCCTCCCCGCTTCCTCCCTCTTCATTTATTCATGAACTCTGAACTCCTTGGCTCCAGAGAAGCTGCCTGGAAGAAAGCAATTAGTGCATAATTAGAACCACTCCTATTATCAACTCGCAGTGGGAGGGGCAGGGGCGGCCCAGGGACTTCCCCGGGGTCCCAGATCCTGCTGCTGCCACTCACTCCTGCTCACCCCTGGAGACACTGACATGCAGGGCCTGGACCCAGACACCCCGGGCTGGGCTAAGGACCTCTCCCTGGAGGCCGGGAGGAGGGCTGTCTGCCTGGCCTGCTGGGCATGCTGGGTTGGAGAAGACCCCAAGCCCCTTGTGCCAAGGTCCTGGGGTGTGCCCTGCCGGAACCTGGTCTGGGCATGGCAGGGAAACTGAAAAGTCCTGGCTTCTGCTCTCCAGCAAGTATCAGCCTAGCAGACTGTAGTGTACGAAGACCACAAGGAGTGACAGGAGATCTCAGTGCCCGGGAAGCGGTTTGCCAGCAGGCCTCCGTCCCTCCCGGGTGATGAAGAGTGAAATCAGCAGCACCGGCAGTTCATATCGCAGGGGCGTTTCTGACCCCAAAGCTGCTGTTCTTCCCCACACGGTGTCCCACCAGCAAGGAGAAGCCCCCCTCCCCAAGATACAGGGCAGGGCTCAGGGAGGCACTGGGCCTCTGCCTCTCCCGGCAGCTGCATTTCTTTGCGAGCTGGTTATATGGATATTGTCTCTGGTGTACAGATGAGGAAACTGAGGTTCGGGGTTCGGGAGAGGACAAGACCTGCCCACGTGAACGATGTCAGCATAGGACGCTGACCCACACCATTTGGACTCTTGAGTCCTTGAACTTTGCACTCTACCTCATTCAGGGGTGCAGTGCTCTCTTGCCTTCCTCTCTCCTGAGGGTCAGGTTGGGACCAAGTTGCCCTGGGCTTTCTTCCTGAGCCTCTTAAAAAACAGCAAGAGGGCCCTTCTGTGTGGGAGGGGACAGTGTGTCCTGTTCCTCTTCCTCTCGCCCTGTGCCAGCTGAAGATCGTAGGAGGGCCCCACCACTGATCTGGGTCACCACCCACAAAGGAGTCACTACCCTTGTGCTAGTTGGCAAAGGAAGGTGAAGGCCGATGAGAGGCCCTGGCCTCTGGAGCGGAGGTCACCGCAGCTACTGAAGCCCAGACTGTAACCCAGGAGACAACCCAGGCTCCTTAAGCTGTGACCAGGAGGATGCAGAGCAAACAGGAGGAGAAGGAGGGGAGGAAATCATGACCTGGGGCCCAAAGGGACAGAGGCTGAGCTAGATGGGGGGGCACTGAGGGCTGTGGGGTCAGTAGATTCCTCCTGGGATGGGGGGTTTCTGGGAGCAACCGGTGTTCCTTCTTCCCTTTTCCTGCCCCACCTGAGAGGAGGTTGCCATGACTACCAGCTCCCCATCATTGACCTCTTGGTAGGATGCTGCCCCCTTCCTCCAAGTGACAGGTGGTCACCCTGACAACAGGCTCTGTGCCCAGCAGGGGTCTGTGGCTTCCTGGGGGCCCCCCTTTCACCTCGGAAGCTACATTGTTCTGCAGCACACAGTGACTGTCCAGCTGGAGGTGAGGGTCCGTGGAGACCCCCTTCAGATGCAGGCCTTTTACCGGCCCCTCCCCAGACTGCCCTGGATCGATCCTCACCAGCTGCCCAGATGATCTTATAGTGCGGTGCTGATCCTGCCTCCCTCTTAAGAAACCAAAAGCTGCGGCTCTCAAACTTCAGTGTCATCGGGTCACAGGGCGCTTGTTAAAATACTGACTGCTAGGCCTCACCTTCAGAACTGCAGACTCAGTAGATCTGGGGTGGGACCCTAAAATTTGCATTTTTAACAAGTTTCCTGGGAGTGCTGCTGGTCCAGGGACCACACTTTGAGAATCACTGGTCAAGACAGTGGGACACTGAATGTCTGCCCAGGCTTGTTGCCCACCTGTCATGACACACCACATCCATGTCCCTGAACCCAGCCATGTCACCGTGAGCTGAGCACCGGGTCCTCAGGCGTCTTGTGCCTTTGTGTTCGCTCGCCCTGCCTCCGGAAGTTCTTTCCTCCCTATCTCCAGGGCAGCTCCTCGGCATTCCTTCCTCCAGCACCCCGCCACCGCCATCCATCCCGCAGGTGTGCTGGGGTACTTCTCCTCCTTCCACATGGAACCCCTCTTCCTAGAGCCCGGCCCTGAGTGTGGCCCCTGAGAATGGGGGATGCTTGAGAGCGCCCCCTGGGCAGACGGAGGGGGAGCCTGGTGATGACTTGCGGCCCTTTCAGCCTTCACTGGGTGCTCACTGTGCCAGGCACTGTGCTAAGTGCTGGCGATTCGGTGGTGTGGGAGGCACAGTCCCTGCCCGTGAGGACTCAGGCGCTCTCAGTGACCATGTTGGGACATAGTGGGGCTATGCTGGAAGAGACAGTAAGAGATCTGCTGTCACAGAGAGGGTTATTTATTTTTTGTTTGTTTTTTTGTACTAGAGATTGAACCCAGGGACCTCTACCAGTGAGCTACATCCCCAGCCCTTTTTATATTTATTTAGACAGCTTTGCTAAGTTGTTGAGGCTGGCCTCAAACTTGGGATCCTCCTGCCTCAGCCTCCTGAGTCGCTAGGGTGGCAGGCGTGCGCCACCTTTCGAAGTAAGAGTGAAGGTGAACTGTCTGCAAGTCAGGCTCAGAGCTCTTCCTGGCCTCATGGTCCTTGCCCCTCACTCCCACACTTCCTGGCAGAAAATATCTTCCCTGTTTTATAGAGGAGCAAACAGGACCCAAGAGAGGAATTCACTAAGCCACTTGTCACAGCCTGCATGTGGCAGAGCTGGGACTTGAACCTGAATTTCCTGGTGTTAAATCCCATACTCTCTATCCCCCTGGGATGTCCCTAGAGTCCTGGCACCTATGTAACCCGAGACGCTCCTCTGAAAGCATGTCTCTAATGAGTTTTTATCAGTTTGCTCACAACAAACATCTCAGGGGACCTGAGCAGCATCAGGGGTCCAGGGCCCTCCCCTGCCCTCCTCTGGCCGTGTCTTGCTATGGGGCAAGAGGTCCACAGGGTCAGGGGGAACGCAGGCCGGAAACCTGTGCACCCTCCCACCCTAGATCCAGGGCAGACACTCAGGACTCACTCTCCTGTCCTACTTTCAGGACTGCCAGGGCTTCTCCAGAGGATGCCCAGGCTGGTGTGACGCATCTGGCTCCGAGGGGTAGAGAAACTGGGTGCCTGGGGAGCTGGACAGATATGACCACTGCTGACATGTGCATCCAGACCTGGTGTGAGGCCCCACCAGGAGTGGGAGGCTAGGTGCTGGCTTTCCCAGCTGCCCGAGATGCCGCTGTCTTCTGATTCCAAACTCCACGCCTCGGAGAAACCGAGACACATGCCTGGCCTTCCAGACCCGTAGGCCGAGGTCGGAGGATAGGACGTGTTCTATTTAAGAGTGTGTCATCTTGGTTTGTAATTTGGGTATTAGGGCAAATGATGTGCAGGTCTCCACCGGTGCCCTGCTCCTGAAGATCCCCGGATATTACGAGAAGAGTCTGGACTGGGAGGCAGGATGTGAGCAGAGGCTCCCCTGGTGCTTTATCAGCCCCAGACCCTTCCAGCTGTCATTGCCTGTCTGCAGCCCCATGAGCCATCAGAGTGGACTGCCATCCCCACACTGCCACTCACTGTCATCCCTAAGACAGGCCACCAGGGACACTGGAATCCTTTGCTGAAGTGCAAGACTGTTGCCCCAGCCTGGGAATGACACTGTGGTTGTCAGCTGTGACAGCTGGACTTGTTGGACAGGAAGTAGGGGCACAGTTTGTCAGGGCCCGCTTGGGACAGGTGCCTGATCAGTTCTTGCCCTTCCTGCTGCACCCGGGGGGTGCCATCTCCCCATCTTGCAGGGGAGGCAGTGAGAGTGTAGGAGCCTGCTTCTGCTCCCTAGGAGCGTGAAGAGAGGCAGGCAGCTCAGCCTCTCTCGGCCCCATTTCCTCATCTGTAAGGTGGAGGCGGTGATCCTGCCTGCCTCTTGGGGCTGCCAAACTGGCCCACCCAGTGGAAGAGCCCAGGAAGGCACTCAGCACGACACCTGGCACTTAGGTGAGGCTTGGAAAATGGTGGCTGCCATCGTGGCCCACAGGAATAAGCACCAGCCCCTGAGCGGACAGGGTGTCTGACACCCACAGCCTGCTGTCTGCTGAGTGGGGTCCCCAGAGCACCCTCCAACCCAGGGGCCCGGGAGGCAGTGGGCCCTTAGGGCCAATCTCTGCCTCCTTTCGTTGCTCCAGGAGAGAATAGGAAACCATTCTTGAGGGCCATTGGGGCCCCTCGAGGATTATTCTAGGAAGTGGGTTGATGCCACTTGAAGGATGGAGATTGTGTGTGTGATTCCAGACAAAAATACCCTGAACAAAGATACCCCGCCCTCCGTGGGTGGAAGCTATTGGCTCCTCCCCTGCGCTTGGCCCTGGGCAACCGTGGGCCAGAGTCTGCGGCCAGATCTTCCCCAGGTCTCAAGGTTTCGGGACAGGCATCCGCCAGGAGCAGCGGCAAGGGGCCCACAGTAGGAGAGGGGGCTCAAACCCCGCTGGCACCCCATGATCTCAGGAAGGACCTCTCCTCTGGAGGAAGGGCTGCCGGCTCTCCTGGCCAGGCCGTGAGTCTAGGGACTCTGGAGCCCGAGGCCCCAGTGCAGTCCGCGTGGGCTGGGCTGGGCTTAGCTCAGTGGAGGAGCCCTTGCCCAAGGCCCTGGGTTCCATCCCCAGACCTCCAAAGAACTTCCTCACGGGCAGGCACGTCGCTTCGTCGCTTCGTGCTTCTGTTTCCCCACGTGCGAAGCCTGGAATTAAATGAATCGGGCCTCGCTAAGCATCAGGCAGACGCTTGGCATATAATAAGTGTTAGCTGACAGTGGCTCTTCCTGTCCTTCCGAGGATGAGAGGAAATGCCACCTGAAGGAAGGAACACTGGCCAGCACGGCCAGTGGTAGGTCCTGAGAACTTTCCTCCTCCCCTCCGTCCCCGCTGACAGCTGTTCCTCCAACAGGTCCCGCCCCCTGGCCCAGGGCCCCCGGAAACGATGGCAGGGGCGCCTTTACTCCCTCTGCCCTCCCTCATCCCCCCTGCCTGCTGGAGATGGGGGGAGAGTCGGGGAGAGAAGCCCAGGGAGCCTGCTCAGGGGCTGGGGAGGCGCGGGCGCTGGGGTCCGCTGCCTGGTTGGCGGCAGCTCTGCCTCCCGAGGCGCGGGTTAGAGACTCTGCTCCCCAGGGGAAGGGCGGTGACCCAACCCGCGGCTGTGGCTGTGAGTGCCAAAGGAGGTGGTGCCTGCCAGCGCCTGGCACAACCTCGGTGCCCACACAATACTAGCCGTGGTCATTAATGCCCAAGCTCAAGTTCAGGGCTGTGCGTTTTGAAGGGAAGCCTTCAAGCCCAGTCACTGGGGTGTCCCTCCAGAGATGCCCTGTGGTTCCTCCACACAGTCCTTCCTGCGGCCCTGCTCACACAAGCCCCAAATGACACCCCCGCCAGGGCTCTGCATAGGCCAGACAGGGGCAGAGCACACCATCCCCAAAAGGTGGGTTTCCAGGGGGAAAGCAGGGGCGTGACCCTCCCTCTTTCACTGGCTGCTCCTGCCCTGTGCAGGAGGACACTGGGTTTGCAGGCCCCTTTGCCTCCCTGAGTCTCAGTGTCCCCATCAGTGTCCCACAGTGTCCCACATCCCAGGCTGGCATGAATCGCAATCTGAGCCATAAAAGGCTGTCCAGATGTTGGTGGCCGCTGTGGTTCTCCACTGGAAGGAGGAGCAGGGAAGCTGGAATCCTAGCCAAGGCTGGGACGATAAATGACCAGGGGTCCTCTGGACCTGCTGGGGGTGGGGCTTCTCTGCAGCTTTGCCCACCAGCTCCTGACACTCACAGTGTTGCTGGGCAGACTCCCCCACCTGGCTCCTGGTGAGGAGGAGAAGGCAGAAGTGGCTGCCGTTGCCATAGCAGTGAAGCTGGTTCCCATCAGCACATCCTTCCTGGGAGCAGCAGGACAGGAGGGGCTGCAGAAGAACTCAGGGACATGGATCTGTGCCCTGCTGCCCCGCATGGGTCACTGAGCAGTGGCCTCAACCAGGAGGAATGACCTCCCATCTCCTGCTGGGTCCCCCACAGGAAGTGCCTGATACCTCCAGGGGGGTGTCTGGCCCCAGGGATCTGAGAGGCCTTGGTGCCCTCCCCACCCCGAGGCTGCTTTCTAGCTCAGCCTCCTACACTGCCAAGCAGGCCACTGGCACAGCCGTCCTTCCTGCCCTTCCCTTGGTGCTTCTCCCTTGCACCCCCCATACTGTGCCCACAGATCTTTACCAGCCCCTCTACCTGCCCAGCTCCCCCCACCCCTTTACCAGTTAGTTCTTTGCCCCTGTTCTTCCTTCTACCTGAGTCTTCCCCTCTCTTTCTCTCTTTCTCCCTCTTTTTTTTCTTCTGGTACTGGGGGTTGAACCTAAGGACTCTCTACCACTGAGCTATGTCCCCAGCCTATTTTGAGACAGAGTCTACCTAAGTTGCTGAGGTTGGCTTCTAGCTTGAGATCCTCCTGCCTCAGCCTCCTGAGTCTCTGGGATTACATCTGGCCTCCCTTTCTTCCTTCTCCCTAACTCCAGATCCCTTCCTCAGGTGTCTCCCTTGACCACTTGCCTGGTGGCTCTCTTTTTGGAATCCCTCCTTCTCTTGTCTTGGAATCCCTGACTCTCTTAGCCCAAGAGTCAGTGTGCTCTGTAGGAGTGTGTGTGTGTGAATGTAAACTCCCTGAGGGCAAGAGCTTGTGGGTTTTTTTTTTTTTTCAAAAGTCGAAATGTAATTCACATTTTATACATTTTCCATTTTAAGTCTACAAAGGGAGCTGGAGGTGTGGCCCAGTGATAGAGTGTGCGCTCAGCCTGTGTGAGGCTCTGGGTTCCATCCCTGGGGCCCAAGAAACAAACGACTAAATAAATAAATAGAGGAAGCAGACAGTTCATTTTTTTTAATACATTGACAGAGTTGTGCACCGTCACCTCTAATTCCAGAGTAATTTTCTTCACAATTAAACTCTGAATCTATTAGCAGTCAATCCCCATTTCCCCTTGCCACCAGCCCCTGGAAACAATGAAGGTGTACCCAGACACACACACATGCATGCACTCACACACCTACAGGGAGACCTGTTGGGCCATGTCACAGTTCTCTGTTTAATTGTTCGGGGAACCAGCCCGATTTCTACAGCAGCCAGGCCTTTTGCATTCCCGCCAGCAGTGCACGAGAGTCCCAGGTTCTCCATGTGAGCGTCACATTCACTATCTTTCTTTCTTTCTTTCTTTTTTTTTTTTTTTGGAACCAGGGATTGAACCCAGGGGCACTTCACCACTGAACCACATCCCCAGCCCTATTTTGTATTTTATTTAGAGACAGGGTCTCACTGAGTTGCTTAGGGTCTCGCTAAATTGCTGAGGCTGGCTTTGAACTTGCAATCCTCCTGACTCAGCCTCCCAAATCGCTTGGATTACAGGCGTGCGCCACCGCGCCCAGCTACACTCACTATCTTTCTATCTTGTTTCGTTGCCTAAGTTGCCGTGCTGGGGCTCAAACCCAGCCCTGCGCATGCCAGGCCCCGTGCCCTGCCGCGGGCTCTGTCCCAGCCCCTCGGCTCTCTTTTTGGTGATAGCCATCCTGATGGCTTCAATTTGCATTTCCCTAATCACTAATGATCTTGAGCATATGTTCACGGGCTTATTAGCCACTGTATCTCCTCTTTGAAGAAATTTCTATTCAAATCCTTTGCTCATTTTTTAAAGTTTGCTTATTTATCTTCTTAATGATGAATAGTAAGTTCTTTATATATTCTGGATTCTATACCCTTGCCAGATACATGATTTGCAAATATTGTCTCCCATTCTGTATTGTTGATCCACACTCCCTCCCTTTCTTCCTTTTTTCCTTTTTGGTTATGGGAAACCAAATCCCCTCCCCTTAATTTTAATGGATATTGTATGTGCCCTGCTCAAGTCACTTTTTTTTGTGGTGCTGGGGATTGAACCCAGGGCATTGTGCATGTGAGGCAAGCACTCTCCCAACTGAGCTATATCCCCAGCCCTCATCACTTTCTTTTTTTTTCTGGAACCGGGGATTGACCTCAAGGGCACTCGGCCACTGAGCCACATCCCCAGCCCTATTTTGTATTTTATTAAGAGACAGGGTCTCACTGAGTTGTTTAGGGTCTCGCTAAGTTGCTGAGGCTGGCTTTGAACTTGCGATCCTCCTGCCTCAGCCTCCCGAGCCGCTGGGACTACAGGCGTGTGTCACTGCGCCTGGTTCTTCATCACTTTCTTGATAGTGTCCTTTGATGTCCTAACTATATCATGGTATCCAGTTTTTCAAGCTGTTCTTTGTTGTGTACACTTATTTAATCCAAGATCCTATAGATTCAGACCTGTGTTCCTTCTAAGGGTTTAGTGTTTTGGTCCTTTCATTTGATTTTCGAGCAAATTTAAATGGGATTTTGTGGATGGTGTGAGGTAGGGATCTGGTTTACTTTTTTTTTTTTTTTTTGGTACTGGGGATTGAACCCAGGGACACTCCACCACTAAGCCACATCCCCAGCCCTATTTTGTATTTTATTTAGAGACAGGGTCTCACTGAGTTGCTAAGGGCCTCACTAAGTTGCTGAGGCTGGCTTTGAACTCGCAATCCTCCTGCTTCAGTCTCCCAAGTGCTGGGATTACAGGCGTGTGCCACCGCGCCCAGCTGGCTTACTCTTTTGCATGTGGGTACCCCGTTGCCCTGGCTCCATTTGTTGGGAAGGCTGCTTTCTCCATTGCATGGTCTTAGCACCCTTGTCAACAATCAGTTGACTCTAAGTACGTGGCTCTATTTGGGGGCTGTTCTATTCCATTTGTCTATATGTCCGTCTTGACGCCTGCACTATACTGTCTTGATTACTATGGCTTTGTGGTTTTAAAATCAGGAAGTGTCAGTCCTCCAGTTTTGTTCCTTTTTTAACATTATTTGACTCCTTGGACTCCCTTACATTTCCTTATACATTTTAAGACCATCTTATCCATTTCTTCAAAAAGGTAGTTAGAAATGTTAACAGAGATTGCATTGAACCTATAGATCAATTTAGAAAATATTGCCATCTTAAATATTATATGTATATTGCATATATATTTTTTAACTGCAGGTTGAGCTACACCCCCAGCCCTTTTAAAAATTTTTTATTTTGAGACAGAGTCTCACTAAGTTACTGAGGGTGGCCTCAAACTTGTGATCCTCCTGCCTCAGCCTCCCGAGTCTAGGATTACAGGCTGCCCCACTGCACCAGGCCCATCTTAACAATTTTAAGTTTTCCCAATCTATGAACACTGGATGTCTTTGCATCTATTTAAGTGTTTATTTTCTTTCTGTGGTGGGTTGTGATTTTCAGCTGAGAAGTCTTGGCCCTCCTTGGTAAAAATCTGTTCTGAAGCCGGGCGTGGTGGCGCACACCTGTAATCGCAGCACTTGGGAGGCTGAGGCAGGAGGATCGCAAGTTCAAAGCCAGCCTCAGCAACTTAGCGAGGCCCTAAGCAACTCAGTGAGACCCTCTCTCTAAATAAAACACAAAATAGGGCTGGGGATGTGGCTCAGTGGTCAAGTGCTCCTGAGTTCAATCCCTGCCCCCCCCCCCAAACAAAATTGAGGTGAGAATGAAGAGCACTCATCATGCCGGACAGAGCCCAGGCATCCCAGGCCCCTCCCTGCAAAAGCTGTAGCTGACCTTGGGCCTGACCTCAGGTGTGGACCTTCCTCCTCACACTCATCTGAAGACTTGGCTTTGGTTTGGTTTTGTACTGGGACGTGAACCCAGGGGTGCTCTACCATTGAGCTACATTCCCAGCCCTTTTTATTTTTTAATTTTGAGACAGAGTCTTGCTAAATTGCCAAGGCTGGCCTTGAACTTGTGATCCTCCAGCCTCAGCCTCCTGAGTTGCTGGGATTACAGATGTACACCTTGCAAGACTTAGATCGACTGTAAATTATTCCCCATGTTAGATGAGGAAGCTGCTCCTCCATGCTGTGTGACCTATGGATAAGGTCTAGTTCCCAGTGTCAGTTCTTTTACCTGCCAAATTGGGGCCAGTGAATAGAGACTGAGTATATCAGGAGGCTGAGGCAGGAGGATCGCCAGTTCAAGGCCAGCCTCAGCAACTTAGTGAAACCCTAAGTAACTTAATAAGACCCTGTCTCAAAATAAAATAAATACAACAGGCTAGAGCATGTGAGGCCCTGCACCATACCCAACATCACAAAAATGAGTAAATAAATAAGACAAATGCCAGATGCATATTTTTTATGTAAAACAAACTTCCAGGAGACTCCTGTCTTACAGAGGCTCTCTGGATGTGCACCCTACTATTGGGGGACTCAGATGGGAGGGGTGGAGCCTCTTAGCCCAGTGGGGCAGGCTTCCCATTCAAGAGGAGGGAGGGTCTCTCCTGTGAGAGGAGAACTTAATGGTTCCCAGGATGTCACTTATCACATGGGGCCCACCCACTCCCACCTAGAAGGCACAAAGAACAGGGACAAGAATTCCCATTGTATGGATGAGGAAACTGAGGCCCTGGAAGGCCAGGTGTGATTTGCCAAGGTCTCAACATCCTAAGTCTTTGAGTGGGACAGAAGGTTGTAGACCAAGCCAGAGTCCCTGAAAGCCAGGGGCTTTTGTGGGGAGACCTCTCCCATGGTGGTGGTGGTTGGAGCTGCGGGCAAGGGCGGGTCAGCTGCAGGCAGCTCTGGGGGAACCCCACAGCCCGACTGGCAGTGTGCTCGAGCCAGGGGCTCCGGCCCATCAGGGGCCTGCAGGTGAACCTTGCCTGGGGGTCCCAGAAGCTCTGGGGTCTGTGCTGTCCCCCACCCCAGGGGTGCTGAGGACGCAGGCCACCGTGCTCCAGGAGTCTGCAGAAGGGGCTGTCCACATTTTATCTCTTAGCAAGGAGGGAGGTCTCTAGGAGGACAAGGGAAAGCTTTGCAGAAGGACGCAGGTCAGGAAGGACAGAAAGGCTTGGTCAGGCAGAGCGAGAGCAGATCCCAGGTCCAGTCTGCAGAGGTGGGCGGAGGAGGAGGGGCCTGGGCAGGAGAGGAGAGAGAGCGCGCAGGGTCCTCTGGGCCAGGTGTCATGCTTGCAGCCCTTCGGGTCACAGCCTGTCCAGAGGCAGGTGCGATTCTCTTCCTTTTTCTAGGTGAGGAGACGAGGCTTGCGGAGTTTGAATGTCTGCCAGGGCCGCACAGCTGGTGACTGACAGAGCCCGGATTTGAACAAAACACATCTCAGCCATCATTGGTGGCACAAGTGGATCCCTTGGGACAGTCCCCTGCTTTCGCAGTGCTGGAGTTGGCCACACATTATGCCCTGAGGGCTGGGAGCCACCTGTGGACCAGGGAGACAGGGGCTGGCAGACAGGCTTTGGCCCCTGCAGGTCCGTGTTTGAATCCTGTCTCTGCCTCTTATTTGCTGGGTGACCTGGATGCCTTGCTTTACCTACCCAGGCCTCAGTTTCCACTTAGATAAAGTGCACATTAAGCAGCACCCCCGGGCTCAGTCGGCCCCCGCCCTGGAGTGGGCCGTGTCCCTTCTGATCTTTGCGCTCTTCTCTGGGCTGGTGTGAACTGATTCTTGAAGTCAGTTGTCTACATGCAGCATGGGCTGGACACAGGTCAGCGGAGCATCTGGGCCAGGCAGCTGCTGGCCTGATGAGGCATGTGGGGGCACATGCCACCTGGCTGCAAAATGGCCCTGCACGGGAGGACAGCCTTTGGTCCTATTTTCAAAGCATAAGTCCTTTGAGCCCAAAGTCTGCTTTATGGGGAACAATAGTTAAAGCTGACACTTGCCTGGCTATGAGCCAAGCAGCGTTGTGGACATTCTGCACATACTTCCTCATTTAAACCTCACAGCAACCCCATGTAGGTCGTATTATCATTGCCCCCATTTTAGAGATGGAAAAATTAAAGCACAGAGAAGTTCGGTGACTTGATACAAGACACACAGCTACATGTCAATGGTAGGATTCCTACTCAGATGGTCTAACTCCTAGGCCACACTTTTCTTCCCCTGAAGCCAGGATCGTGCTCATGCTAGACAAGCACTCTGCCACTGAGCTACATCCCTAGCCCTCTTTCTCCTATTTTAAGAGAGATTCTCACTAAGTTACCCAGACTGGCCTCAAACTCATGATGCTCCCATCTCAGACTCCCAAAGGGCTGGGTAGGAGGGGTGCTCCCTCGTGCCCAGCGAGGCCACACTTTGCTACCTGTCAGCTTCTGGGGAAATAAGCAGCAAGTGTCTGCTCTTCGTGAGAAACCAAGCACCTGGGCGTGGTGGCCCATGCCTGTGATCCCCCAGCTTGGAGGCTGAGGCAGGAGGATCCCAAGTTCAAGGCCAGCTTCAGCAACTTAGCAAGACCCTGTCTCAAAAAGGGCTGGGGGTGTGGCTCAGTGATTAAGCACCCCTGGGTTCAATCCCTGGTGCCATAAATAATAAATAAATAAAAGTCTTAATAATGTGGGCGTGGCACATATCTGTTTAGAAAGCACATTCTCACTTATATATAGTTTTCCTGGGTGTGATCTTACTTGTCCCCTCAACTTCTTTGTAGAGAAAACACATTGTCACTATTGTTTCTTTTTTTTTTTTTTTTTTGGCAGTGAGAACTTAAGATCCTGAGATGGAAAGTGGCTTGTTTGAGCCATAATAGTTCATTGAACATCTATTATATACAGAGTTCTTTGTTTACATTACTTCATTGACTCCTCATGGAGATCTGGGAAGTAGATATCGTTCCCATTTTACAGATGAGAAAACTGAGGCTCCCAAAGGGAACCTCGGATCCCACAACTTGTGAGAGCTGGGACTCGATTGCAGGTCACCTGCCTCGGAGTTCGAGCCTTGTCTGCTGGCTCCTGGCCTCTGCCTGGTGCCGGGCAGGGTTGACTCCTGGTTGTTATGCCCTGGCCCCGCCCCCATTCCTCTAGGCGCTCCTGAAACTCCCAACGCCGCTGTAATTAATTCTCCGCCTAAGTGTCCGCTCCATTAAGGTGCTCTCTGCTGCAAGTTTTTGGCTTAATTATACAGTGGTGCTCGATGTGCTTAGTCGGGAATCTGATTAATCACCATTTTCTTTGTCCAAATGTTCAATTGTCTGCAGCCTGCGTCTCCTGGGAGGGCCGTGCTTGTGCTGAGTGTGCCCCGCCTGCCTGGTCTCCCCCTCCACCTGTGCCAAGCTCTGCTCTTGAGAGGTACCCTCCTCCAGGCCTCGGCTGCCCACTCCAGAGCCTGCCAGGTCCCTGCTTCTGGGAGATGAGACTGCAGTGACCTCAGCTCAGGGGACGTGGGAGGTCGAGAGGGCATCACCAGGAACATGGGCAACCCGGGAGAGTGGGCCCAGCAGAAGGCTTCTGGGCCTGTCCTCAGCTTGCCAGAGAAGCTCAGCCTCAGCCTCTCCCTCTCCTCCCCACCTCCGCCCACCTCGTCCCCAGCGCTCAGCTTCCAGGGCCCTCTGCTCAGCTGGCGGCCTCCTAGGGACCAAAGGAGGGAGCCCCAGGTCTGAGGTCCAGCCTCATCCCTTCCCTTCCCTGCTGCCATCCACAGCTGCCCAGGACAGCCACACTACCAACTTGTCCCAGTTTGCCCAGGACTTTGGGGTTTTGTCTTGAAGTGCTGAACCCCAAGAAACCCCATGGTCCCAGGCCGGCTGGAACAGTTGGTCACCTCTGCAATTCCCACCCTCGCCCAGCGGGGCTCTGCATCTTCACCCATGTGCGCCTCTCCCGGTGAGCTTCCTGGTGAGTTTCGTTGTTTTCTTTGCAGTGCGGAAAGAGGAACCCAGGGCCTCGCACAGGCTGGTCAAGCGCTCTGCCCCAGAGCCACAGCCCCATCCCTTTTTCAAAAGTTTCTTAGACAGAGTCTTGCTAAATTGCCTAGTAAGGCCTGGAATTTATGATCCTCCTGCCTCAGCCTCCCAAGTAATTGGGATGCCAAGTGGGTGCCACTGTATCCGGCTTTAGTATCTTCTTTTAATGCCTTTATTTTATTTTTTTATAAAAGTATTACTCTTCATCAGGTGTGGTGGTGCAAGCCTATAAATCCCAGCGGCTCAGAAGGCTGAGGCAGGAGAATCATGAGTTCAAAGCCAGCCTCAGCAATTTAGGGAGGCCTTAAGCAACTTAGCAAGACCCTGACTCTAAATAAAATACAAAAAAGGGTTGGGGGGCTGGGGATATAGCTCAGTTGGTAGGGTTCGTGCCTTGCAAGCACAAGGCCCTGGGTTCAATCCCCAGCACCGCAAAAAAAAGGGGGGGGGTTGGGGATGTGGCTCAGTGATTAAACACCCCTGAATTCAATTCCTGGTACCAAAAAAAGAAAAAAAATATTTAACTCTTCAAGGCTAAAGCCTTATAGAAATCTATCTGGCTGAGTCTCAAAGACCTCTGTAATCTTACTCCCAGAGCGAACAGGTGAGCAGTTGGATTTATTCTTCTCCCTTCCTTCCTCCCTCCTCTCTTTCTCTCTCTACCCTGTCCTGTTCCTCCGGTGGCTCTACAGCCTGCCTACCCACCCCCAGGTGGTACACAGGTACCACACAGGTACCATAATTTACCACGTTCCCATCCCAGGGACATGCAAGTGTTTCCAGTGTTTTAAAGCCAAACCTAAATGTCACCTGCTCAGTAAAGCCTTCCTTGACCTCCCTGTGTTCCCAGGGTTTCTTCTCATTCCTACCCTTATTTGAGTAAGAGTAGTCAACACGAATGCATTGCTTCCTATGCCAGGCACTTGACATTCATCATCTCATTTAATTTTGCAATGCCAGAAAGTGTGGAGTCAAGGCAGTTGTTATCCCCATTTACAGATGGGGAAACTGAGGCTCATATGGAGGATAAACCCAGGTTCATACCACCAACAGCGAGTGGCAGAACCCAGACCTGAACCCGAATGGTCTGCCTACAGAGCCCCCTCTGACCTGCTACCCTAAACTACCTCTCGAGATTGTTCAGAGCTTGGGGTGTGGGGGCCAGAGCCTGGACAGATGCACTCTGCTCCTTGGGGACGTACCAGCCCAAGGGCAAAGCCCATAGGAGGTGTCACTGACAAAAGGTCAAACGTGCAAAGCTGGCAGTTTGTAGCTTCTAGTGCACTTCCTGCCAGAACCCAGAAATTAGGGCAGGCCAGGGCCAGGCGGGAGGAGGGGGCAGAGTACCCCAGATCCTGGGAGCTGACTTTACAGGCCCACAAGAGGGACCTGTCCCATTGCAGAAAGCCAGGAGCCCCAGGGTGGAGACCAGAGGGTGTGGCAAGGCCCAGGCCCCTTGGCTCCACTGGGAAGCACACATCCTTGTCCCCTCTCCAGAGGGGGAAGCTGAATGACAGTCATGGCCTGAAGGCCCTTCTCAGCTCCGCCTGCCACTGTGGCCCCTGTGGATTTGGACCAGATGGTCAGCGAGGAAGCAGGCCCAGTGGGATGGGGACTTTTGAGTTTTTTAGACTTCTCCCTGGTAGCAGTACCCTGGGCCACTTGGCCCAGGATTTATGCAAATTAATGTAAATGTATGTTAATTTGATTGCTTCCAGGCACTTCTAATGGGCTGCCAGCTCAGAGGTGTAGGGACAGATCTGCCCAGAAGGGGCTTGCAGAGCCCCCCAGCTGGGCAGGGGTGGGAATGGGTCAATGGTCACCGAGATGAGGGGTGGGGTTGCCATGGAGACAGAGGCCAGGCCCCTGCCTCCTGACAGGACCGTGACTGGCCAGATCGGCCCTCCGAGCTGGTCTTGGGCCTCTCCGCAGCTCAGGCTGGTCTCTGAGGGCTAATTATGTGGAAGGTAGTGACCAGCTGCTCCCTGGCCCCCAGGCCCAGCTGAGGTGGAGGGTTGGGCCACAGTGGGGGAGCTTGAGGACAAGACAGATGGCAGTCTGCGGCTCTGGGTTCAAGGACTTGCCCTGAGGAGGAGGGAGATTAGCTCTCCAGGAGGGAAGTCAGGGCTGAGATTCCAAATGCTGGGGCACGCAGGAGCTGAGCAGCGAAGCCCAGGGCCTGCGGTGGGGAAGGGGAGGACTCAGCCCCCAGCGGCCGGCTGGAGTCTCAGCTCTTTGCCTCTGCCACTCTAGACACCCACTTCCTCACTTGCACCTGGGGCTGGGATTGAAAGGTGTGACAAGAGCATGGGGTTTAATACCCAGGAGGGGTTGGGGCACAGCTCAGCGGCAGAGCACCTGGCTGCAGGCACGAGGCTCTGCGTTCAATTCCCAACAACACAAAATACATAAGTGAATAGGTGCTCATTAAATATAGTGAGATGGCCCACTGAGAGAGGTCATCGTCTCCTGGGGGTGTTTGTCTGGTTTCTTTTTCTCAGGGAAAGAGCACCCCTCTTCTTGCTCATCTTGCTCTGTCCCAGCTCTCTGCACTGGGACACATGTTACTGGTGTCAGCTGAGGAGGGAAATGGCAGAACCTTCATCCCCAAAAGGACAGGAGGTCTGTCCACTGTATTCATGACTGAGGTGCTCGGGGGCCTTTTGTGGAGCCTACGCGAGTGGATGGTCAGTGCCCAGAAGCACGTGGGGCTGGGCAGGACCCATGCTCCCTCACTGCCCTCAGGAGGTATGACTCAGGAGAGGCCCTTGATTGAGAGAAGCTGCCCCACCTCCTCCTCCCCTGACCCAGATCCTGGCTCTGCTGCATCCTGCCCGAGACTTCAGGAGACGTGAGCAACCGCTCCCTATCAGTTACCCCACCAGGGCTGCGGGGCGGGTGCCCTTGGCTGGCAGCATCTGGCGGGGGGCATACATGGGTGCAGTCGGGCTGGACGAGGTGGGAAGTGAGGACCCAGGCAGGAACTGGGCATGCAGAGCCAGCATCCGGGAAAGGAGAGCCACTGGGCCCTCGACAGAGGTCACAGGGCTCCGAGGCCTTCCTGCTGCAACTCCAAACCCAGGCAAGGATCCGAGCTCCTGAGGCCCCGCGTGCAGCTGAGAACGCTGAGGCCCGGGCCACGCAGCGCCTTCACCTCAGGGCAAGGGGACTTGAGGTCCTCCGGCCGCGCTGGCGCTCCCTCCCGCCACTTGAGGGCGGAACAAAATGTGAAGACGAGCTCTGGCAACTTTCTTCAAGACAGTTCCGTCTAAACCATTTGAGAAACAGCGAGGTGTCATCGCTGAGCTGCCCGCCTCCGCCCCGCTCCCCGGAGAGGCTCCTCAGCCGTCCTCGGTCCTTCCCTGGCTCTTGATTCTGCATTTACTGTCACACAGCTCCGTGTCCTTGGGGCTTTGCTATTTCACGCAATGGTGTGGCATCGTTCTGTAGCTTGCTATTGCCACCTAGCAGCCATGGCCTTGGCCCTTTTCCAGGGGCATCTAGACCGGGATGGAGAGAGGCAGAGGGCCGGAGAAGCCCCGGAAGAAAGAGGGGAGCATGTGGGCGTGGCGTGTCCTGTGCACAGAGGAGGCGCCTGTCCTCAGCGCAGACCCCCGGGGCTTCTCCTCTGGGCTTGCCCTCCAGGGCGGGGGCGGCACCGGCTTGTTCGCAGCTATGCATGGTGTACCTGGGCCAGGACCTGGCATAGAGCAGGTGCCCATGAAGTGCTTGCTGGGTGGATCGATGTCCTGTGTGGCCCATCCAACTGCCCCCGCCAAAGACCACCTGGTCTCGGTGACTGCTCCTTTGAATCTGTTTCTTGTCCTCAAATGGCCCAGACCCCCAGTGGGGCTGGAGATGGGTGGAGTCCAGGAGCAGGAGGCTCCCCAGGGCCAGTGCTCCCCCTCCCTGCTGTCAGTGTGCCCACTGCCCTGACAAGGGCTGGCCCCTCAGATCTCCAGGGCTCCTTCCAGCCGCTGCCGAAACCGTCATTTCATGCATGAGGGGTTCCGTCGAGTTTAATTTTGTCAGCTGCCTAGGAAATCCACTGGGAAAGCAGGAGCTTGAGTCTGGGGGTGCAGTGAAGGCTGCTGCCATGGACTGAGCACCAGCTGTGTGCTGGGAAGGTTGGCCAAGGGCTCTGAGATATCTGTGTCTCTAGGACACAGATAGGCATGGGGAGACTGAGGCCCAGAGAGGAGGAAGAGGCTGCCCCAGATCCCACAGTGAGTCGGTGACAGTGGGGCTGGAACTCGGGTCTGCCCGACTCCCATGGGGAGTCTCACCCGTTGGTGAACTAAAGTCAGTAAGAGACAGAACCAGGATGGATCCAACCATTCTCCAAACTTCAGGGACACCGCCCTCATCCTTCCCCAGACAGCCAGAGTTGCATCTAAGGCCCACAGAAACATGTCTGGAATTTTGGCCAGGGAAGTCGTGGACTTGCAGAATGGGACTTGCAGTTGTGGCCAGGACTTGGGCACAGGAGGTGTCTGATGGGCTCCATGGCCTTGAGCCCAGCCCTTTCCCTGCCCTCCACCTGGGCCAACTTCCCGGGACTGGGTGGATCCCATCTGCATTATTCATACACCATCCCCTGCCCCACAACCTGGAGTTGGGCTCCTGGGGTTGGCGTCTAGACAGACAAGAGCATCCTACTGAGAACAGAGGCAGCCCTGACTGGGGCTGAAGGTTCCCATGGCAACAGCATCCCCCTCAGCTGGCAGCTACCTGATAAATAAATAATCAGGGATGGGGGTGGGGTGCTAAGGGCAGGGGGAGGGGCCGCAGGGGAGCTGGGGCTTCACTCTGGAAAGGAGAGGGACCCATCCAGCTTGAAGTAGGTGCGGAGGAGTTGGTGCTGCCCGATGAGAGAAGAAGGTGGATGGAGACAGTAGGTGGTTGTGAGGGACTTGGAAGATCAAGAGCTGACCCGCTGACACCTGGACACAGTTGAGACAGTGGGAGGGAGGCCTGGTCCCGACTGAGGTTTCCAGCTGGGCACACCCGGGGGCCCAAGCACTGGGTATGGACCAGGTTTGGGTCCATGAGGCCCCACCTGGTGAGGAGCCGGGTCTAAAGGGGCTGGAGGCTGGCACATGAGCAGGCAGGTTCTGGAGCTTGGGTGGATGTGTATGTCCTGGGATGCATGGAGCCCAAGAAGGGCCAGCATGTGACCCTGACCACCCAGGAGAACGAGTAGAATCAGGAGTAGTAGCAGGATTCGTCCAGTTTTTAGCTCCTGTAGTGTATCAGGCACTACCGTGGACAGTGGAAATACCACAGTGGATCTCATGTGGTACCACAGTGTCCTCGAGGATCTCACCATCTGGGCAGGAAAAGGACATTCTATAGGAGTGGATGGCACAGAAAAGCCAGGCATGGTGGTGCACACCTGTGATCCCCACACCTGTGACACCCTCCCAATTAAGGAGGCTGAGGCAGGAGGATTGCAAATTTGAGGCCAGCCTTAGCAACTCAGTAAGGACTGGGAATATAGCTCAGTGGTAAAGCACTCCTGGGTTCAATCCCTAGTACCAAATAAATAAAAAGGACTGGGAATGTGGCTCAGTGGTACAGCACTCGCCTAGCATGTGTGAGCTCCTGGGTTCAATCCAGTGCCATGGAAAAAATAAACCTGGTAGGAGGCAGGGACTTCAGTAAGAGAATGTAATTATATAATGTTAACTAATACCGACTCGATTCTCCTTATGACCCTATCAGTAAATCATGCCCATTTTCTTGGCAAAGAAACTGAGGCACGGGTAGGTAGGTTAGTGACCTGCTCAGAGTTGTATAATATTCCGTGGCACCGGCATTCACCAGCTCTGCTCCTAACCGCAGGTCATCTTGCCTCTGGGACAGAAGCCAGAGAAGAGTGTTGGCCACAGGAGGGACAACTGGGGACAAGAGAGATGAGAAAACTGAGCTATGAAATGCATCTGCTGGACGCACTGACCATGCAGGTTGCAGTGACATCAGTGAGAATTATTTCGGTGGCTGAGCAGAAAGCCCAGCCGTAGTGTGCAGAGGAGGGACAGGCAGGGCGTGGAGAGGAGGGCTGAGGTGGACCAGGCACCAGGGGAGGGATGGGGCTCTTTTCTTTTTAGTGGGAGGGCCTGAGTGGGTCCAGGAGCCAGTGGGGAGGATGTTGGGAGAGGGGAAGGTGACCAGAGGGGAAGATGTTGGGGAGAGAAGGGACCATAGGTGGTGTGGCTCCTGAGACAGGAGAGCTGGTTGCAGCCAGCAGATGCAGTGACCAGCCTGGGGAGACCAGGCCACCAGAGAGGGTGCTGGAGGGGTTCCTGGAGGGCTGAGCACATGGGAGGATCTGAAACAGTGGCCACTGAGTGTGGACCTGCGGTGGACCCTGAGTGACCTTCTCCAGCTTGCTGGGCTGCTGTACAGTCACTGGGGAATCCAGTCCCTGGGTCACCCCAGCTGTGGGCTCTTCTGGACGGGTGTGGTGGCCAGGCAGAGGAGGACGAGCTCTGGGCTGCAGGGGTCACAAGGTCCCAGCACATGAGACGACCTGTCACCCTGAATGGTGTTTGGTGATGACATGGTCCAAAGGGCAGCTGAGATGACCAGTGGAGGGGAAAGCCATGGTGTGTTAGGGTTTTTTTGTCACTGTGACCAAAATTCCTGACAAGAACAACTTAGAGGAGGAAAAGTTTATTTGGGGCTCATGGTTTCAGAGGTCTCAGTCCATGCTCAATGGACTCCGTCACTTTGGGCCAGAGGTGAGGCAGAACAGAAGAGGTGGGCAGAGGAGTGCTGTGAGCTCCTGGCAGCCAGGAGAGAGGTCAGGAAGAAGCCAGGGGCAAAATATATCATCCCCAAGGGCACAGCCCCAGTGACCCACCTCCTCCAGCCATACCCCACCTGTCCATGGTTACCACCCAGTGGTCCATTCAGATTATTATTATTATTATTATTATTATTATTATTATTTTTGTACTGGGGTTTGAACTCAGGGACACTCGGCCACTGAGCCACATCCCAGCCCTATTTTGTATTTTATTTAGAGACAGGGTCTCACTGACTTGCTTAGGGCCTCGCTAAGTTGCTGAGGCTGGCTTTGAATTCGAGATCCTCCTGCCTCAGCCTCCCAAGTGTTGGGATTACAGGCACGTGGCACCGCGCCCGGTTCATTCAGATTCTTAATCCACCAAATGGATTAGCCCACTGCTCAGGTCATAGTAGATCTAATCAGTGGTGTGATCACCTGTCATTCCTCTAACTGTATTCACGAGGGAGCTTTGGGGGCACCTCATATCCACACCATACAGCGTGGGAAGGCGTCTGAAAGATGGTGAGGGCAAGGTGCTAGATGGGGTGATCCCAGTGTTGACATCCACCAGGATGCAGGGGCTACACTCATTTTCAAGGAGAGGACAAAGCCAGGCATGGTGGCCCATCCCAGCTACTCAGGAGGGTGATGCAGGAATATCCCAAGTTCAGGGTAATTTAGCAAGAGTATCTCAAAATAAAAAGGGCCAAGGATGTAGCTCAATAGCCGAGCACCCTGGGTTCAATCCCAGTACTGGAGGAAAAAGAAGAGAGGGCTCACAGCTGTGGAGACCAGTGATGGGCAAGGTGGATGAGGGAGAGAGCCACAGGATGGACCTCAGGCCACAGCATCTGTACTGAAAGTGGCATAGGGACCCCAGAGCATTGCAGCCCATGTCCAGGCCTGAGGAATATGGGAGGAGGGACAAGAAGCAGGCTCACTGGTGGCCACAGTCCAGGACCCAAGGGTCCAGGGACCTGCTAGGGAAGGGGGTGAGGTCAGGGACCAGCAGTCCAAGCCTCCTGGAGGTCAAGGGTAGACAACTGATGGACAGGAATAAGGGTCTTACCCTGCAGGTGTGGCAGGGCTGCGGGGCCACAGGGACTTGTCCTTACCTGTTACTCTGGGACTCGTGTCAGGGACTCATCTTCTGGGCTTGGGATCCTGCATGTCTGTGGTGAGATTTGTATCTTAGAGAAGGTGCAGGGTGGGCTGGGGGTGCAGCTCAGTGGGAGAGCGCTTGCCCAGCATGTGGAAGTTCCTGGGTGGCAGTGGGGGCCCACCTTCCTCTGCATGGGTTGTCTGGTCCCCCGGGAGCTTTGCTCCTGGCCCTTAGGAGAGATTCCAGAAGCCTGCTTGGGCTGGCTCTTTCCTCGGTGCACATGGTTTGAATTCTTTGCGAAGGGCTCGGGAGCTTCTGCACAATTCCTCACCTCAAAGTAAGGAAGATGCACGTGGCTGCCGTGATTTACAGTCGCCACAGCCTTCCGATTATTGTGTCTAAGCTGATGCAACCAGATGGGGAAGATAATCCTCCTGTTTTCTTATCACTATTTGCTAATTAGCTGCACATCATTGCCATACAAGCAGGAGTTCTGGAATATTTGACATGGTTTTCTAATAAAAAAAACAACTTTCAGGGCTGGGGAGGTAGCTCAGTGGTAGAGCGCTTGCCTAGCTTGCCCAAGACAGGGGTCCATCCCCAGCACTGCAAATAATAACAATAATAACAATAATAACAATCATCATCATCGTCGTCGTCATCTTAGAACGGATTTCTTTATAAGTCACAATTTCAATTTTTTTTTTCTTTTTTTTTTTTTGAACCAGGGATTGAACTCAGGGACACTCGGCCTCTGCGCCACATCCCCAGCCCTATTTTGTATTTATTTAGAGACAGGGTCTCACTGAGTTGCTTAGGGCCTCACTAAGTTGCTGAGGCTGGCTTTGAACTCGTGATCCTCCTGACTCAGCCTCCCAAGTCGCTTGGATTACAGGCGTGCGCCACCACGCCCGGCCCAACACACACAATTTCAATTTTTAAAAATGTATATACGTATTTTTTCTTCAGTATTGGGGACTGAATCCAGAGCCTCAGCCATGCTAGGCAGGCGCCCTACCATTGAGCTACACACAGCCCTTTTTGCCCAGGCTGGCCTTGAACCTGTGATCCCCTGCCTCAGCCCCCTCAGTACCTGGGGTTACAGGTGTGCACCTCCATGCACACCTTATTTACTTGCCTGCTGGGATCCAACCCAGGGCCTTGCACATGCTAGGCATGCGTTCTCCCACTGAGCTACCCCCTGGCCAAGAAGGCATACTTGGATGTCTCACCGAGGCCTGCCTGGCCTCTTTCGCTGCCCACTCTGGTTTGCACTGTGATTTCCTATCCACCTCCTCTAGGACCGAGTTCCCCAAGAGCAGGGCCACCTCCTCGCTTTGGTGTTCCAGGGCCAGCGCAGGGTCTGCCGAGACTAAGCGTTCTGCAAGTGCATCAGTGAAGAGCTGGGATGGATGGGGGTGTGAGATGCCTGGGGGGCGGATGAGCGGGCTGTGGGGGAGTGAGCCCAGGGTGGTGGGTGGTGAGGGTGGAGGAAGGCTGGCTGTGGGGCAGCAAGTGCCGTGGAGACTGCTGAGCCAGGGAGCCCAGACCCATGGGCCAGTCAGAAAGGCGTTCCTCCCTAAGGAGGGGATTTCAAAGAGCAAGGAGGACCTAGATAAAGAAAAGGGAGTACAGGTGAGACTTAACTATTGTTTCGGCTGCTCGGAGGCGGGAGCTAACAGGAAATAAAGCATTGCACCAGATCCTGGTGGGCCTTTAGGGCCAAACTAAGAAGCTTAAACTGTTAAGACTTCTGTTAATTAGCCACCATTTATCACTCTAATTGTGTTAGTTTATGTGATGTCTCTATATCCTCACTGCAACTTCTCAGGGGAGGGATTATCTTCTATTTATAGTTGAAGAAATAGTTTCAGAGAGGGAAAGTGACTTGCCCTGAGTCACACAGCAGAGGTCAAATTTGAACCTGAGTTTGAGTGACTCCAGAGCTGCTACTACTTTAAAAACAAAACAAACAAGAAGAAACGATGCTCATTCTGTCAGTGAGGTCACAGGAGCAGGGAGGGGTTTTGAGTAGGGGCCAGGGGTGATATTATCGCTCAAGTGGATATATCTGGACAGCATGTCTCCCCAGCTTACACCACCAGCATGGGCAACTCTTCACAGCCTCCTCCTCCACCCTGGGGTGGGGTCCCTCCTCCCCGGGACCAGACACCAGCTGAGTCAAAACATCAAGCTGGACCCAGATCATCAGCACTGCTAATGCAGGTGGAGTCAGGTGCAAGGGGAGAATGGAAGTCAGGGAGGAGTGTTCCCGAGGGGGCGCAGCAGGGAGAGACTGTGGTCCAGGTCCGGGAGGTCTTCCCCCAAGGTCGGCAGACCCCCGGGATCAGGATGGATTATCTCATCCACCGAAGGCTGACCCAACAGGGAAGGCGATCTTCCAAAGTCACCCAGCATCCTGGGCAAGCTTTCCACTGGAACCCGCACCGCCTGACTTCCATGCCAGTGCCAACCGGCACAGGCAGGCTGTGGTGCCAAGATGGGACAGGTGGCACAGAAAGGCCTGTTCTGCCACCAGCCTGCTGTGTAACCTTGGGCAAGTCACTTCCCCTCTCTGAGCCTCATGTTCGCTTTGCCCAAACTGAAATCATAATCCCAGCTCTGCCTTACTGTCAAGGAGTACCCAGCCAGAGCTGAGCGTGGAAGGCTCTCATCACCCTGCGGAGCCCTGGGAGGGGAGTCGCCAACAAGAAACAGGCTGGAGCCAGGCAGGGAAGTGCCAGGGCTGGTCTTGGCACCACCAGACTCTGCTCAGCCCTTGCCCACACCTGCAGCTTCCTTGGTCTCAGCCCAAACTTCACCACCTGTGTGGTGGTAACAGCTCCATCTCCTCCCGCCTCCCTGGCAGGAAAAGAGGCCTAAGTCAGAGGTACCAGTGGGGAGAATGACCTTGGGCACTGACCTTGCTCCTGGGATCTTCCTCCCTCACTCTATCTGACCCTTCACCCTGGCATCCTCCAGAGACAGGAGCGCCAACAGCTCCAAGCTGACGCCATCCCCCATTCAGGTATCCGGGAAGGTAGAGAGAATGGCTTTGTCCTGAGTGTCCCAGCAAATGCCCAGAGTGTTCCTCAGGGTCAGAGCCCCAGGGCCAGTGCCATCCCTGAGCCCAGCATGGTGTCTGATTGTTTGGCGAGGCCCAAGTTACCTGCCTGCCTCAGAAATTAGAAATGGGGTCAGCCCTCCCAAGCCACATGGGCAGCGTGGTGGGAGGTAGCTCTCCAAACAGAGATAGATTCTGTCACCTGAATAAGGGACATTGGACAGGGTCAAACACAATAGTTATCCTTGGCACCTCTGTTTCCTAAAGGTTATTCCTAAAAGATTGCGGGGTGGGGTGAGGGGTTGAAAGGGAGTGTTGATTGAGTCCTGGGTGTATCAGTTAGCTTTCGCTGCATGACAAATCACTCCAAAGTGTCTTGGTTTAAAATAGTCGTTTTGTTCAGCTCATGATTCTGTGGGCCAGTGGGGCAGTCCTGCTCTGGGCCATGTGTCCGAGCAGCTGGAGAGCTGGCTAGCATGCAGACGGCCTGGGACGGCCTCACTCCCATGCTTGATGGTTACCAGCTGTCAGCAGGTGACTCATGCTCCAGCAGGTCGGCTCGGGCTCCTCCGCTAGGTGGTCTCTGTCACAGGCGAAGCAGGTCGGCCAGCTCCAGAGCGAGCCTTTCTCGAGCCTTCACTCGCATCATTGCTGAAGTCCCCTGGGCAAGGCAGGTCACATGAGCCAGCTTGGTGTTAGTGTGGGGGACACTGCCAGAGAGCATGCAAATAGGGAAAGAGGAACGTGAGGTCAGTTCTGCAACCAACCTACCAGAGCTCCCTCAGGGACGAGGAGTGAGAAAGTCCCTTCTGTGGCCAGGACAACTTCCAATTGGCGACAGACTCAGGGATTTCCCTGGGCCCTCTAGGGCTGGGGTTCAGTCCTCTCCCTCACCTGCTGGGGAGGCAGCCTGGGTCCTGAACCCACCAGCTGTCCCAGGTGGGGAAGGGGCAGGGGCTCGAACCCCAGTGGAGAGGCGTCCTGGGCAGGGAGGAGGGTGTTCTGGCTCCTACCTCCCTCTAGCCCACCCCAAAGTGCCTAGCAGGCTTTGGGACCCCTCTCTCACTCCTACAGACTTGCCCCACTTTCCAGCATCCCTCTGTTACAGAGGAGCTGGATGGCTCTGAGACTTGTGCCTCATCGCCATGGTAACTGGCATCACCTGCTCCACAGGGTCGAGGAGGAAGCCCTGACCTTCCCTCTCGAGGACTGACAGTGAGCTCAGCCTCTCTCTCCCACAGGTGGCCGCGCTGCAGCGGCAGATCTTCGACTTCCTGGGCTACCAGTGGGCCCCCATCCTGGCCAACTTCCTGCACATCATGGCAGTCATCCTGGGCATCTTCGGCACTGTGCAGTACCGTTCCCGGTACCTCATTCTGGTATGACTCACCTGGCCCCTGTCCTTGCCCCTGCCCACCCAGCCCTTCCTGCTCCTTCAACCCTGGGTCTCCAGATGGACTGGCATTGGCCCCAGCCAGGCTGAGGGGCTGAATGTGCAGATCACAAGGGAACTTTGCTCAGAGACTAGGTTGATATTTTTCTTAAAGAATTTTCAAGGAGTCGGGCGTGGTGGCACACGCCTGTAATCCAAGCAACTCAGGAGGCTGAGTCAGGAGGATCGAGAGTTCAAAGCCAGCCTCAGCAACTTAGCGAGGCCCTAAGCAACTCAGTGAGAGCCTGTCTCTAAATAAAATACAAAATAGGGCTGGGGATGTGGTTCAATGGCCAAGTGCCCCTGAGTTCAATCCCCAGTACCACCACAGCACCACAAAAAAAAAAAAAAAAGAATTTTCCAGAGAAACATTCCAAGCATAAACAAGATGATCCATTTGGCAAGTGCCTAGCACACACCAAGCACACCACGGAGAATCTCATGGGACCTGTGAGGTGTGTCCTACCATCTCCATTTTCCAGATGAGGAAACTGAGGCTCAGAAAGGGCATGAGCCTTCCTAAGGTCTAAGGTCACACAGCTAGGGAGGCAGAGCTGGGATCAGAGCATCAGATCTGGAGCCAAGCCTCCTGCCCATCCCCACGCTGCCTCAGTAAGCCCTGGGGACAGTCAGAGGAGGGATGGACCTCAGGTTGAGTTTCTCAGAGTGCTAAGGGAGCTATGTGGGGTTTGGATTTTGTCCTCGGCAACTGATGTTCATTAAGGACTGGAGCAACTTTTGTGGCTTTGAAGTCAGAGGCTCCCTGCACTCGAGCCCCGGGGTTCTGATTGTGTCCCCAGCACCCTCCCCACCTCCTCTTTCCAAGCCCTCGGCTCTGTTGGTCTCTCAAACTCCTGCTTTCAGCGAGACTCACCCGAGTACCCTGCTGATCCTAGGTGACCTCTTTTCATGGCTGTCTTGAGGGAAAAGGCTTTCCATGACATTGACCCTGTTGGTACCTACAGTGACGATGGCATGCAATGTCACCAAGAGCCCACTCACTCTCTAGGACTTCTCTGCACCTCCCACAGGCTCAGCCCTCAGGAGCCAGGTAACAGGGCCCTAACAAAGCTCTGTCGCCTGACACAGGGAACACTTCTCTCCAGTCCTCAGGACAGCCCAGGCCCCCCAGACAGTGCCAGGGTCCGCCAGGTGGCCGCCGCTGGAGTTGCAGGCAAAGGCCATGCCTGGAAACGCAGTTCCCAGACTGCTGTCCGCAGCAGCTCACGGCCGGCCGGGGTAGGACACTGTTCTCCCCAGAAGTGGTCACATTTGAGATGTGGGGAAACTGAGGGGCCGAGGGGTCCCTGTGCCACCCTAAGGCTCGGGCCCTTCGTCTGTGCCTCCCTCCTCGCTCTGTGCCTGCTCCTGAATGGCGGCTCCAGCAATCCTTCCCCCTGGCTGGGGAGAGGCAGGGAGCTACAGTGTAGGTAACCCGGCCCCCGCTGAACCCACCTCTGCTTTCCCCAGTACGCGGCCTGGCTGGTGCTCTGGGTTGGCTGGAACACGTTCATCATCTGCTTCTACCTGGAAGTTGGACAGCTGTCCCAGGTAAGCCTCAGGCTTGGGCAGTGCCATAAGGCAGAGGCTGACCCTTCCCATCCCTATCCCCAGGTCCCCCAGTGTGGTATAGACTACAGCATCACCTCTTCAAGACACCTCCCTCCCTCTTCTACTCACTCAAATGGTCTGGATACCCCATTTCACCCTTTCTTCCCCCATTTGTATTTCTGGCCTCCTTTGCATTTCTCAGAGGAGACTAAAGGGCAGTCTATGTGAAGATGGGCTGAGGGTCCCAGTTGATCACAAGCTCAGTAAAAACCAACAGAAAGTACAGTCCCAGAAAGTACCGTTAGGCCCTATAAATAGCAGGAGAGTATTCAGAGCAAGGGAGATGAAAATTCCAGCACATTGTACTGTTTAGGCCAAGATTTAGATCCAGGGCTGATCAATATTTTTCAGAAGGGAAACCGAGAAGTTTGTGTTTATTCAGGAAAAATTGAGCAGATCCTACCACATGGAGAACTACTGACAAAAGTAGGGTTGTCCAGCTTTAAGAAAAGCAAACCCGGAGAGACACTTTGTATTCTGAGATATGAAGGAGGCAAAATATGTGAATAAGAGCTTCAGCTTTGTGATTTATCCCAGCAGTGTCACTCTGGGCAACGACTTGTCCTCTCTGAACTTCAGTTTCTTCCTCTAGTAAGTGGAGATAGTAGCAATCCCAACTTCATGTGTTTGCTGAGGGGATGAAAGGAGATCACAGATCTAAGTGGATCTTGACTTGGCGGAAGGAGCGCATGATTAATGAACCCGGACATCACCGCCGGGTAAGGTCTATCTTGGCCAGCCGCTTCTCCATGAAACAAATGGGAAGAGGAAGGATCAAGGAGAGGAGCCGTTGCCCAGGGTCTCACAACAGGGAGAAAATAGTGGAGGACCAAATCAGCCGTGAAAGGGCCTGGTTGAGGGTTTCACCAAGGACTGGGGAAATGGACCTTGTCACTGGGAATGCCCCTTGTGGAGTTCTCAAGTTCTGAGGCTCCTGAGGCGTCGCCCCAGCCCCTTTCCATGTTCTCAGTGGAAATGAGGCCTGCGCGGTCATCAAGTGCCACCTCGTGGCCATAAATGGACTTGCAGGTGCGTCTTCCTTTTTCCTTACAAACCAGACGGGAGGCTCTAGTCGAGGTTCAGGTGTGAAGTGGAGCCTGGGAAGGATACCCCCTGCCTACTCAGTCTCCCAGGCCCCTCTGCCCCCAGGACCGGGACTTCATCATGACCTTCAACACATCCCTGCACCGCTCCTGGTGGATGGAGAATGGGCCAGGCTGCCTGGTGACCCCTGTTCTGAACTCCCGCCTGGCCCTGGAGGACCACCATGTCATCTCTGTCACTGGCTGCCTGCTTGACTATCCCTACATCGAGGCTCTCAGCAGTGCACTGCAGATCTTCCTGGCGGTGAGTCCTGTTCCCACCCCACATGGACTCCCAGAGGTTCAGACCTCCATCCCAGCCCCCGTCTTTACCCCCAGTTAAGGGAGGACAAACCTGGTTCTCCCAGGCTACTTGTGCTTCTTCCTGGATTGGTTTCCATATCATGACACCTCCCTCTCTCCTGCTGCCACCCCCATGCAGGGAACAGGTTCTATAAGTAGGTTGAAGCATCAGACCATGAGACCATCCTGAGTTTCAATACCTAACACACTCCCTGTTACCGTCGATAAGCCACTTGCCCTCTTCAACTGGTTTCCTTTATTCACAAAAGAGAATGACAATGCTGAACATGGTGGCAAATACTTGTAATCCCAGCAACTTGGGAGACTGAGGCAGGAGGATTATAAATTGGAGGCCAGCCTCAGCCAGTAATGCGATTCTGCCTCAAAACCTTAAAAAGGGTGGGGGGTGTGCTGGGGATGTCGCTCAATGGTAAGTGCCAAATCCCCAGTACCAACAAAACAAAACAAAACAAAAAAAACAATAGCAACTTAATAGAGTTGCCACACAGCCACATAATCCTCTTTCCTCTTAAGCCATTAAGGCATTTCCCAGGTCTAACTGGGAAAACTGAGGCTCAAAGAGGTAATTACTTGCCTGAAGTCGCCCTCCCAGAGTGAAGAATGGGATCAGGTATGTTTGACTTTTAAGTGTAGGCATTTAACTTGAGCTTGTTGGCCTTGGTGCCCCCCTCGCAAGTCGGGGTGGGCTGGGGGTTCGAGGAAAAGCTTCCCGACCCTCCCTGACGTGTCGTCCCTCCTCCAGCTGTTCGGCTTTGTGTTCGCCTGCTACGTGAGCAAAGTGTTCCTGGAGGAGGAGGACAGCTGTGAGTAAGGCGGCCCAGGGAGGGGGAGCCTGGCGGGCGCCACAGAGCGCCTTTCAGCACCCTGGACAGGGGCCCGGAACCGGACCTGGTTGGGGGGAGCCCGGGGCAGCCAGGTCCCTCCTTTCCAGGGGGAGAGGAGCCGGCAGGGTGGATGGGGTCTGTACAGCCAGCCCATTCTAGGTTCTGGCCCAGACGTCCCGGTGCCCGATCCAGGGCCCCGACCCCTCAGGAGGTACTCTCGCCTCCAGGAGCCTTCTCTCCGCTGGGCCCGCCGCCTCCCAGGCGCTCCAGTCTCGGGGACCAGACCCCCTGCTGGGTCGGCTCCCTTCCCTGCGGTTCTGGCCGCACGGCCCCGCCCCCAAGCCGAGTCCCGGGTCAGCGCTCCTCGGGGGCCCCCTCCGCTTCTCCAGCCAGGCTTCCTGGGGTCGGGGCCCTCCCCTTTCAGGACCCTGCCTGTCCTAACGTGTCCGCTCCCCTCCTGCAGTTGACTTCATCGGTGGCTTTGACTCCTACGGATACCAGGCGCCGCAGAAGACGTCGCATTTACAACTGCAGCCCCTGTACACGTGGGTCCTGGCTCTGGGCTGGGTGGGGTAGAGGGCCTGGGACGTCAGTGGCGGGAAAGGAAAGGGACGGAGGAGCGGGGAGGACAGCGGATCTTCCCGCCCCAGACGCTGTGTTCCGCCTACGTACTCCCCTAACCGCCTTTGCTTCCCGCAGGTCGGGGTAGCTCCCGCCCCGCGCCCACCCCGGCGCCGCGCCCTTAGCGCTGGACTGACCACGGCAGCCGCAAGCACCGGCCAAGATGGACAGGCGCGCCCCCTGGCGGCTCCCGAACCCGCTGCGGCCTGCGCGGCCCCGCCTGGATCTGCGGTGGAAGGAGTGGACTTGGACTTGGCCCTTCAGCCCCGACTCAAGGGGTGGGGCTGGGAGGGGCGGGGCGGGGGAGGGGGGTCGCGGGGTTTGTATTTTTTTTATCTTAGCCCTGGAGTGCGCTGGGGCCTTCCTCCCTTCTCCAACCTCTCCCTTTCCGCCTTCACCCGGCATCTTGCCCCTTGTCCAGAGAGAAACAGCAGGACAGATAGACTCACCCCATCTCACCACATATTCACCAGCTCTGGGGAAAGCTTCCGGGAACTAGGAGCAGGAGTCCTGTGTTCCAGTCATAGCTCCGTCACTGACACCCTGTGTGACATCTAGCAAAGCCCTTGATCTCTCTGGGCCTCAGTTTCTTCACCTCCAGTGATTAAAACGATCCTTAGCAAATGGTCTCTTCTTTCTCATTTGACTCAATCTCCTGGACTAGGCTGGGATTGTAATTTCCATTTTGCAGACATGCAAACTAAGGCCCAGAGATGTGAATCGGTTTGCTTGAGGCCACACAGCTAGGTTTTTGGTGGAGCCAGGCCTTGAACATAGTGTACTTACGATAGTTTCTCATTCCAAAATCCAGTGTCTGGTCTGTGGATTGTTTCCAAGCCTCCTCCCAGCTCGGATGGATACTCCACTGCACACACAGCTTCCACCACTTGCCAGCACCTCTCTTAAAGCAATATACCCATTTGTTCTCTTGGTGGGAACCTGAAGGACAGAGCCCCAAGCTCTGAATTCAACCTGACCTCCAAGGAAAGCTTCCTAGACTCACCATCTACATACCCTTGACAAACCTTAAAAGTTCTCTCCTCCAGGAAAGTGGGGTGCAACTCACTCCACTCCCTTGTAGGTCCCTCAGGCCAGGTCTACTGCACCTATGAACCCCATCCCTATGGCAACTCCACCTGTCCCTGATGGCTCGCTCCTTTCACCTCACCACTCAGAAGACCTGTGGTTCCAGAGGGAAAGAGAGTTGGTCAGTGCTGCCAGGACACTAGTGTTTACAGACCGCCAGTGTTATGACCACTGCACTGTCCAGGAGTAAGCCCTAAAAAGCCCAGAAGATGCTCTGAAGGGGCAGAATGGGGGGTGTGAATAATGGGGGTGTGGGTCAGGAGGACCAGCACCCCACCCTTTTTAGGACACGTGCAGATAGAAGCAGGGGCTTTTCTTTCCCACCTCCCTCCACAGATACCCCTGTGCACTGACTTCAAGTTCGAGGAAAAGAGCATCAGGCTCTTAATCTATGAAGTGGAAGCGGCCTGGGCAGGAAGGAGGCTGGGAGGCCCGGGGGACTGGAGGGAAGCCCGACAGTGGAGATGATTGGCACACACCTGAGCCTGTCCACAGTGCCCACTGCCCTCCTTGATCCCACTGGGAGGGTGACCCTGCCCCACCAGCCCCAGGAGTAACTGGTGACCATAGACACCGAGGTCCCCGATGGTCAGCCACGTCAAATGGTGGGTATAGCTCCCAGAGGGACAGTTCCCTTCAGGCAGGGCTGTCCCCCTGCCAGCCGGCCACCCCTACCTGCAGCCCTCACTCCTCCTGCCCCCAGGCCTCTTTCTACTGGGGTCTAGCCACTGGTGCTTTGAAGCCTTTTGTTTTTATAAGCTGGGTTTTGCAAGGGGACCAGTTTCTCCTCTTATTGGGACCTTGCAAGGCCAGGAGTGCTCCCCTGGTTTCTGTGCAGGTGGGTTGATTAAAGATGGTGTTTTCTTCTCTGTTTTCCTGTCCTGCCCTCTGGGTCAGAAAGCCCTCCTAAGGGAAATGTCCCCCTGTGAGAGCCAGCAAGGCTGGGAGGCCATGTCACCATTAGCATATGTTCTGGGGCACTGATTTGTGCCCCACAAGGTGCTCTCCCTCTCTTTCCAAAAAAAAGAAAAAGAAAAAAGCCCACAAGGTCATAGTAAATCAGTGGGTTCCCAAACCTGGCTTCGCAATCCCTTGGAGAGCTTTCTATTTATTTTTCTGATTAAGTGCATGTTGAGTTGATGCTTCCAAATCCTCTTCGCATCCTGGCTCTGCCTCTTCCTGACAATTCAGTCCCTGGCTTAGAACGAGCTGGCAGACAGTGCTTTTGACATGAATTCCTGCATCCTACCCTGACATCCTGGATCCTTTTCTGGTGATACTGCCCAAGAAATTAAAACTTTTAATTTTTTAATGAACACATAATATGTTGCAAAGTCCAGAAATTTCCAGGAAAGCATATACTTATACCTCTTTTTCATCATTCCAAAGATAGTCAATTCTTTGACGATTTATACAAATATTTCTTTTTTTCCTGTTTTCACACAAATGGCAACATTCTACTTGTCCCACTTGACTCTGAGTCTTGGAAATGTTCCCCCAATAATACATGCGGAGCTGCCACCTGCTCTTCCGCAGCAACCCCTTCCCCGCAGGGGATCTTGCATAAGGATGCCCCAGGTCCACTGCCTGATCATGGGTCAGGAGGGAAGTAGTCAGACCCTGCCTTCAGGGAGCTCCTGGTCTGGGGGAGAACCCTGGAGGAGCAGGCAGAGGTGAAGGTGTAGACTGAAAGGCAATGGCTAATAGGAGCTGGGAAAGAGTTCTGTGCCTCAGGCAGGGCTGCAGCAGGGTCCAAGATGTGGAGGAGAGGAAACTGGTGTCGGGAGTGACATTAGTAGAAGACCGTGAGTTGGAGGGAGCTTCCATGGGGAACACATTGGATTGCTGCCGCTTTCTCCCCGCTCTGGTGCTGGGGATTAAACCCAGGACCCGCAGCGTGCTGGAGAAGTGCTCTCTCAGCCCTTTTATATTTTGAAACGGCCTCGGTACAGTTGCCTAGGCTGGCTTCAAACTTCTGTGTTGTTTGTTTTTAACAGGGATTGAACTCAGGGGCGCTTAACCACTGAGCCACATCCCAGCCCTTTTTTGTATTTTATTGAGAGACAGGGTCTCACTGAGTTGCTTAGGGCCTTGCTAAATTGCTGAGGCTGGCTTTGAACTCACGATCCTCCTGCCTCAACCTGCCAATCCGCTGAGATTACAGGTGTCACCCACCGAGCCCGGCTTGGCCTCAAATTTATAATCCTCCTGCCTCAGCCTCCTGAGTCAGTAGAATTACAGTGCAAAGTGAAATTTTATATGAACATTTTTCCTTTCTTCGCTCCTCCCTCCCAGGATCTCAAGCACGCCAGACAAGCGCTCCACCCCTGAACTACGTGCCCGGACTAAAATGGACTTCTATTTAAGTTCAATTTCATTTGTTACTGCCGCCCTTCTCGTCTTTCTTAGTGGATTAGCCATTTCCACGGCTGGAACCAACTTTTATTTTTATTTTTTCCAACTTTTAAAACTAAGCAGCGCCTTCACTCCGCCACTAGGGTGGTTCAGCCAGAGGCAGGGCTCCGGTGGGGAGCGGCCAGCTGGAGCTCCGCCTGCCTCTCCCTCTTCCGGCCTCAGCCCCAGTCACCTGGGGGAGGGGAGGCAGCTCCACCCTGCTCCACTCCCACCCGGACGTGGTGGCCACGCCTGCCTGGGACTGGTTCCCGTGACTCAGCAGTCCCCATCTCAGCCTGCCTGCCTCCTGCCTGCGCAAAGCCCGCAGTGGGTGTCCTGCCCCCAGGTGCTAGTGCTTCCTCTGCTCCCTCCCCCATCGGTGACCTTGGCCGCTTCCCCTCACTCTGGCATTGGTGCTATCCTGGGTGAAAGGAGAGGGCTGGACTTTGTATGATACTCACAGGCTTGTTTTCTGCTCCACCTGCCCTGTTCTGGGCTGCCTTTCTGCATGCAGATTCCGCAGCTCCACCTGCATATGGGTCCTAATTCATTGGGGTCCATATATTTGAATTCATTCAAGTCTTTATTAAGTACCTACTACGTGCCAGGGATTGGGGATACAGCGGTGAACAAAATAGACAGTAACCCTGCTCTGATGGAGGATGTCTTTTGGGAGGAGACATATAATAAATTAATAAGTCAAATTATGATAGGTAAGTGTCATGGAGCCGGCATAGTGGCAGACTGGGGAGACTGAGGCTGAAGGATCACAATTTCGAGGCCAGCCTGGGCAACTTAGCAAGACCCTGTCTCAAAATAAATAAGGGCTGGGGATGTGACTCAGTGGTAAAGTGACCCTGGGTTCAATTCCCAGTGTCAAGAATTTAAAAATAAATAAATTGGATGTCAGATCAGTTAGGGAAGTTTTTACTGAGAAGGATATTCTATTTATGTTTTTATTTTTTTATTTTTATTTTTTTTCCAGTACTGGGGATTGAACTCAGGGGACCCTTTTCCACCAAGCTACATCCCCAGACTATTTTGAGACAAGATCTTGCTAAGTTGCTGAGGCTGGCCTCAAATTTGTGATCCCCTGCCTCAGCCTCCTGAGTTGCTGGGATTACAGGTGTGCGCCACCATCCCCAGCTGTTCATAGTTGGTCTTTTGTTGGTGGTGGTGGTGGTTGTTTTTGTTTTTAAGTTGTAGATGGACACAATACATTTATTTATTTATTTATTTATTTATTTATTTATTTATTTATTTATTTATTTATGTGATGCTGAGGATCAAACCCAGTGCCTCACACATGGTAGGCAAGAGCTCTACCACTATCCCTGAGCTACAACCCCAGACCTGCTCTCAGCTTTTGTGGACTAGAAATTCAGGAGCAGATTAGCCAGGTAGTATACCCAACTTAAAAAAAAAAAAAAAAAAAAAAAAAAGAGCAAAAACTTACCCAAGAAGTACGCCTCAGTGAAACTTAGGTCAAGCATCGTGCCCAAGGTCACACAGTGAGTGAGTAAGTTGCAGGGCTAGCCTAGCACCTGAACCAGGATGCTGTAAAAGTCTGTGCCTCCGACCTCCACACTGTACTACCCCTATGGACACGGCTAGGTGGCTGCAGCCTTAACTGAAGTGACAGGAAGCCCACTGCATCTCTGGCAAGGACGTAGTGACTACAGGGCCTTTCACATACCTCCCTGTCCTGGAAAAGCCAGCAGCCTAATTGGAGCAAGAGGTCAATAGACCAGAGACAGGTGCTTCTGGTATTTCAAGCCAACACACATTTATTGAGTACCAATCAAATGCCATTTACCTGAATGGCTCTGGTGAGAGGCACATAATCGGCACCGGGTTTGCAGGACAGCTGCTGGCTGCAGGGCACCTCTCCCAGGTGGGGACTCAGGTGGGTAACCAGAAGGGCATGGCTTTCTCTAGACCAGGATTTCTCACACCCAGCACTACAGACACTTGGGGGTTTATAATTATGTGTTGGAGGCTACACTGTGCACCAGAGGGTGCTGAGCCTCCACCGCTACATGCTCCTCCTGCCCGGGTTGTGACAACTACAGATGTCTCTGAGCATTGCCAAATGACCCTGGGGCAGCATTATCCCCCGTTGAGAATCAGGTTTTGAGGTTTCTTTTGTTTTTGTTTGTGTTTTTTGTACCAAGGATTGAACCCAGGGGCCTTAACCACTCAGGCACATCCCTAGCCCTATTTTGTATTTTATTTAGAGACAGGGTCTTGCTAAATTGCTTAGGGCCTTGCTAAATTGCTGAGGCTGGCTTTGAATTTGAATCCTCCTGCCTCAGTCTCTTGAGCCTCTGAGATTAAGGGCATGTGCCAACACACCCAGCTAGAACCATTGTTCTTGACTAAGGAAATACAATGAGTCACGGCTTCCGGGGAAGGATTGAGATTTTAAATAAATTGCCTGAGGGGAGCCTCATTTTTCTAATCTGTAAAGTGGCATATTTAAGTTATTGTGAGAATGCCAATAAAGCACCTGACACATAATAGGCCCCCAATAAATATTAATTCCTTTCCAGCATAGACAGTAACAGTAAGCCCTGATCCCTAGTCTCAATAAACCAAGGGTTACATCCAAGAGTGTGAGTTTGGGAACTTGGGCTTCAGTGCCTCTGCCTCTAACAAAGCATTGGGGTGAAGGGAGGAATATAAACTAGATTAGGGTCTCCCAACTTCCTATCCTGGTCCCATTTTTAAAAACAGGACTTTGATTCATAATTCGTTTTCCATTTGCCAAAATGGCTCTGTGGCGCAAGACTCACCGCCCAACCTCCTGAAGAGTTGCTAATCCCAGGCAAAACTCTTAAGCAAACTCTTCTCAACTAAAGCAGGTGGTTCTCTGGCTTGCACAGCTTGGGGCTAGGGACATACTAGAGCTGGTCTTGCATGCAGGAGGCTCTTTTGCACACCTGCTGATTGGCAGGTAGCTAGGCTGGGAGACCACCCCTCTCCAGTCTGTGTACCTCCAAATCCCTGCCCTTCCCTGGAACCTCATTCTGATAGATGAGATGCAGATGGGGAGGTTTCAGGACCCCAAGATGAAGGTGATAGATGGGGACTCTGGGGTTGGGGAAAATCAATGCATGGGAAGATGGGAGGAGTGGGAACAATATAGAGCTCTGAGAGTGACAAAGTTGTTTTGTCTCTGTTTAGCTGCTTGCTATAAGCAGGTTAGCCTGTTGCTCTAGCCTCAGTATTCCCACCTATAAAATGGTCCAAATAACGCATACCTTAGGGCCATGGAAGGTAAGGGTAAGGACTTTGAAAATTATAAAGGCTGTACACAGAAGAAATCAGTTTGGATGACCTGAGACCTCCTTATCAGACCACACTGGAGCAGGGCTAGAGGCATTTGAGTCTGGGCTCTGGAGTCCAGGGGGCTTAAAGAAATCTCTCTGGCCTGGGACTTCTCTGAGAGTTGCTCTCCAGCTCCAGCTTCCCTCCCTCTGTCCCTGCAGCATTCTTCGGTCCTCTTGGGATGGTGATGCTCAAGGGGTCTGTTCCTATGACACAGATCTTGGCCCTGAGAAACAGCCATCATCTCCTGCCATGTCATCTGTGCACTTGCCTTTGGCACTTGCCTAGAGACTCTATTAAATATCTCCAAGATTCCTGTAACAAGCACTCCCACTCCTACAAACTGACGGCAACACATGTAGCCTCAACTCCTACTGCACCAAGCCAGGCACAGGGCATAGGAATCTGGGGTTTGGCTTTGCAAGGGTTGAGGACACCTTCAAGGAGGTTAGAGAAATGATCTCCAAGACTACTTTTTTCCATGCTGCAGCCTTTAGGAAGTATGCACTCCCTTCTGGGACTGAGAGCTACAAAGTCAATGAAAGTCTAGAGCTGCTCATAGTCACTCTGCTTGGATGCAAGGAATGAGGATTGAGGGATGATAGAGAAATGGGGCCCAGAAATTTCTCTATATGCCTCCCATCCAGCACATGACTTAGCGGAGTAGGTTGCCAATATTTTTTGAATGAATGAGCAAATCAACAATTAGGCAGTAATCATATAGTGGTTAAGAACACTGGTTTTGGGGTGAGAAGAACTTCAAAAATAATCACTCCCCAAGTTTAAGTTCTGGTTCTACCACTTACTAGCTGTGTTAACATGGGTGTGTCAACACATAAGTTTTTCTAAGAGCCTAGCTGTAAAATGGAGGAGAATGTGATTTATGGGATTGTCCTGTAGGATAAGTGCAAGCAATGAGAGAATTATTAATACACCTCTTAGAACAGTTCTTCCTAATAAAAACAAAGTGCATGTTAGCTCCAGATCCTCTGGCTGGAATCAGAAGAGGCCACTGCTTTGGGCCATTCACCTGCCTAAATTCATGGAATGTAAAGAATGCTGCTAAGAAAAACATTTCTAGCCCCGTGTGGTGGTGCACGCCTGTAATCCCAGCACTTGGGAGGCTGAGGCAGGAGGATCACAAGTTCAAGGCCAGCCTCAGCAACTTAGCGAGGCCCTAAGCAACTCAGTGAGACCCTGTCTCTAAATAAAATACAAAATAGGGCTGGGGATGTGGCTCAGTGGTGGAGTGCCCCTGGGTTCAATCCCCAGTACCAAAAAAAAAAAAAAGAAAGAAAAAAAGAAACACATTTCTAATGTGAAGATATATAAATAGGTTTCTCCTGATAGTTTCTTGAAGCTTTTGGCTCTCATCAGCAAAGAACGAACAATCATCATCATTATGTCGTTCCGTTTTGTCCATCGTTTTATCAGAAAAGATACACTGATTTTGTTTTTGTTTTGGCTAAAAAACAAACAAAACAAGAAAACAAAACAAAACAAACAAACAAACAAACAAAAACCAGCGCGGTGGCGCATGCCCAGTAATAATCCCAGCTACTCCTAGCTACTCCCCAGGCTGAGGTTGGAGGATCCCAAGTTCGAGACTAGCCTGTGCAATTTAGTGAGACGCTGTCTCGAAAAACAAAAATAAAAAAGGGCTGGAGATACAGCATGTACCTCAGCGGTAAAGCACCCTTGGGTTCAATCCCCAGTACAAAAAAAAAAGTTTACGTAGGTAAAGGGGATGGTGAAAGAGCCCGCTTCACCTCCAATCTCTCATTTCAGTCTCCTGCGACCCTGCGCCACAAACACGGTCCTCGTCATTTCACGGAAGAAACTGCATCCACGTAGAGTAAAGAGTCGCTCCGGACTCAGCCTTGAGCCCCAGAGCCTGAGCGACGTGCCGGGTACCGGAGACAGACAGGGCGGCGGGGACCAGCGGGCCGGGCAGCGGAGCCAGCCATTGGCTCAGCCGAATCCGCCGGAACCAATCAGATGCTCACACCCTCCACGGGCCCTCAGGCCCCGCCCCCTGTACCCCCACCCCGGCCTCCATCGGTGCTCGAGCTCCACGCGCACCTTGTCCATCGCCCTGGCACTCGAGCGCCCCCTCCGGCGCGCCCAGGGCCCCGCCCTCTCACCCGGGCCACCACCCCTCGCCCATCCCGCGCTTCCCCACCCGTCCCGCTGGGGCCCCGCCCTGCCCTGCCCTCGCGCTCTGGGCTGCTTCCGCGGGTCCGGCCTCACGCACTCCACCCACGACCTTGCCGCTCCCGCTCTGCTGGGCTGCGCCGCGCTCCGCCCCGCTTTGTCCCGGAGCCGACGCGCGCGGGCTGCGGAGCCCGCCAGGCAGGGAGCGCCCCGCCCCTAGCGCTGCCCGGGCGCGCGGTGTGGGGTGCCGCCTTTTGTTGGGTAGGACATTCCTCTGCTCAGACCCTCCCCACCTGGAGTGTCTGCGGTCCGCTCAGGACCCCGGCAAGCTGACCCCGAACACGCAGACCTAAAACCTGGCTTCTGGCACGTCCTGTGTCCTACTTGGAAAACGGGAGCCCAAATCCTGATATCCAAGGGTCGCTGTGAGGTGATGATAAGTGAAGGCACAAACATGAAAGCTGCTTTGGGGAAGGTCTCCACTGGAAAAAGCAACGTTTTTTGTATTGAGTTCACGCTCCCTCTTCCGCCCACTTAGTGCAGACGAGTTGGAGTTCTGTCTGCAAGTTCACCTTCTCAGCAAGGGCCTCTCCTAATCTAAGCAGTCGTGGAATCACCCTGCGGCGCCTTCCCTAGTGAGGTGCAACTTCCCCTCTGCGATTCTTGCATTTCTCTTTTTTTTTTATTTTTTTGATACCAGAGATTGAACCCAGGGGCACTCCACCACTAAGCTGCATCCCCAGCCCTATTTTGTATTTTATTTAGAGACAGGGTCTCACTGAGTTGCTTAGGGCCTCGCTAAGTTGCTGAGGCTGGCTTTGAACTCGCGATCCTCCTGCCTCAGCCTCCCAAATCGCTGGGATACAGGCGTGCGCCACCAAGCCCGGCCCATGAGTTTTGATAAGTGAAAATCTCTTTTAATTCATGCCCTTATCAACATGTATAAAATTTATCTTCCTAGAATGTGAATCCCCACCTCCCACCCCAGGTAACTACTGTTTCAGTTTCTATCATCCTATTTTTTGCTGTGCTGGGGATTGAACCCAGAGTCTTATACTTGAAAGGCAAGCGCTCTACCAACTGAGCTATATCCCCAGCCCTATGTTTTAACTGAATATAAATTAAGATGAAAGACATAGATTTTTATTTCTCTTGGGTAAAGGCAGAATTGTTGGATCATGGGGTAGTTATATGTTTATAAGAAACTGCGGAACAGTTTTCTAAAGTGATTGTACCATTTTAGGTTCTCACCAGTAGTGCAGAAGTGTTCCAATTCTCCAAAAACCTTTCAAGATTTCATCGCGTTACCAATCTCTTTACTTTTAGCCATTCTACTGGATGCAATTCATTCTGGCATTACTTTTTTTAAATGATCAACACAGCCAGGCATGGTTGTGCTTGGGAGGTGGCTGGGAAATTGGCTCAGGAGGCTGAGGCAGGAGGATTAGAACTTCAGTCAGCCTTGGCAACTTAGAGAAACCCTAAGCAACTTAGAGAGACCCTGTCTCTAAATAAAACATGAAAGTGGTCTGGAGATGTAGCTCAGTGGTTAAGCACACCTGGGTTCAATCCCTGGTACTAAAGAAAAAAAGAAGAGGAAGAAGAAAAAGAAAGAAATCAACACAAGTACCCAGTTTCAAAGGTACACAAGGCCTCTCAGTGAAGAACCCCAGGATGTTCTTGCTGGAAGGTGTGTTTTATGGGGGCCTATGTCTGTTTAAATTGAACTTTCTTTTTAACTGCCTTTTCCCCCACTAGTGTATAAGCCCCAGGAAGAGAGGCTGGTGCTGCACACAGCTGTCATCTGAGCTCCTCGCCAGAGCTAATAAAAGCCTAATAAATACTGTTGAATGAATGCCAGGCTCTGCCCTAACAAGCCACATCATCTAGCGCATTATTACATTTTGATTCAAGAGCGTAACAGATTCCCTTTGGATAAAGCCTGGAAATGAGTACTATCAATAAAAATTTGTTAAATGAATGAATGTTGATGAAGGAAACCCCCCAGGGGTTCCTGCAGGCAGTGAAAGCTGGTTTGTTGTTCTGGTTGCTTTATTTATTTATTTTTTAAATAGACACTTCCTATCCGTCAGCTGCTGGGCAAACACTGAAAATACACATCTGTTATTTCTGCTGCCCAGCATTACTCCACCTCCTGGTAACAGGACCTCAATCTCCTCGGGGGTGGGGGGATCATCTTCCTCCACTCAGCCTGAGTCTCCATCCAGGGCACGTGGCTCAGGCCTAACCAATCAAGGCATCTCAGTCCCTTGGCAACAGTGACCCAGTGTTCAAGGGTTGTGCCCTGCCAGTTTGGACCAATGAAAGCTGGCCCTGGCTTTCGTTGGTCCAGATTGGTTGGTCACAGTTCAAACTGTTGGGCAAGAGAGCTGTTTTTCCTGCTGGACTTGCAATTATGAGGCTAGATGAGATCAAGGGGGATTGAGTTATGAACAAAGGGATGGAGCAAGCCACAAGGATGCATTCCCAGCAGAGGAACTGTCTTCCAGTCTCCCTGCTTCCCACCCCTTCCCACATGAGGGGAAACAGAAAGGAGGCCTGTGCAGAGAGAAGAGGCAGAGGAGAGCAGGGGATGAGTATAGCCAGATGTTAGATGGGTCTTGGACAGACATTTGAGCTTTACCAAGAGCAGATTTTCAAAAGTTTTGAGGCTGGATGTGGCAGACACACCTATAATCCCAGGGATTAGGGAAGCTGAAGCAGGAGGATCCCAAGTTCCATGCCAGCCTCAGCAATTTAGTAAGGCCCTAAACAATTGAGACCCTGTCTCAAAATAAAAATTAAAATGGGCTGGGGATGTGGCTCAGTGGTAGAGCACCCTATGTTCAATTCCCAGTACCAAAAAAAAAAAGAAGTTTTGAGTAGAGGAGTCATGTCATATGATCTGATTCAAATTGTTAAAAGATCCCTATGTGGAGATGAGACTGGGAGTGAGGGGTGCTGGTAGAGGAAGAGGGGAGACTGAAGCTGTTGCAGTCACCAGTAGGAAAGATGATGGTTTGGCCTCAGGTTGTAGCTGTGCTGAAATATATTTGGCATAACTTCTTTGAGAATGGAGCCAAAGCAGAAGAAAGCAGAGTCTGGGGACTTGCTTCTGATGACATAATTTGATCCCCTGGATCTCGCTCTGCCTGAAGTTATTTCTCCTGGCCTTTACAATTATGTGAGCCAATACATTCTTTTTTTATGCTAAAAGTCAGTCTGATTTGGAATTCTGTCACTTGGAAATGAAGTAAGTCTTAGTGTACATGCATTATCTGGTAAATCCTCAAAACAAATCTATGGGGTTGCTCCTGTTACTAATCCAATCTGCAATTGGGAAATCTGAGGCCCAAAGAGTGAGGGTGAGCCTGGTATGGTGGTGCACCCCTGTAATCCCATGAGGCAGGATGCCAAATTGAGACCTTATCTAAAAAAAAAGAGAAGTAAAATAGAAGGAAAGGAAAAGGACTGGAGATGCAGCTCAATGGCAGCGTATTTGCTTAGTGTGTGCAAAGCCCTGTTCGATTCCCAGCTCTGCAATCAATCAATCAATGGTTTCATTTCCAAGAGGACAGGGAAGGAGTACTGGGAAAGCCAGGGCAAAAGTCTTCCCAGAAAACACTGGCCATTTCACTTTGAATTTGTTTACAGTTGAGCCTGGCAGTTATGTCTAAGTTTGTTTTGGAAAGAGGCCAGACTTCAGAGGCAAGGAGGCCTGGGTTCACGCCCAGGTCCTGACACGGTGCTCTTTGAGCTTCCATTGCTAATTCACAGTGTTGTTTTATTTTTTTTATTTTTTATTTTTTTTGAACCTGGGATTGAACTCAGGGGCACTCCACCACTGAGCCACATCCCCAGCCCTATTTTGTATTTTATTTAGAGACAGGGTCTCACTGAGTTGCTTAGGGCCTCGCTAAGTTGCTGAGGCTGGCTTTGAACTCGCGATCCTCCTGACTCAGCCTCCCAAGTCGCTTGGATTACAGGCGTGCGCCACCATGCCCAGCTTCACAGTGTTGTTTTATAAGAGCAGATCATTTTTGAACTTTTTGTGTTTACTGCACATTTTCATTTTTTAAAAAATTTGGTGGCAACTAGGGTAGTAATGCATGCCTGCAACCCCAGTGACTCAGGAGGCTGAGTTAAGAGAATTCCAAGTTCAAGGCCAGCCTGGACAAATTAGCGAGATTCTGGCTCACAATTTAAGAAAAGCAAAAAGGACTGGGGATGTAGCTCACTGGTAGAGCATCCCCAGGTTCAACCCCTAGTACCAATTAAAAGAAAAATGAGGAGGAGGAGGAAAAGGAGGAGGAGGAAGACAAGGAAGAGGAGGAGGAGAAGGAGAGGAGGAAGAAGAAGAAAAAGAAGTATTTTTAGTCCTAATTTGGAAAGAATTAAGACTGAAAAACCACAGTGCAGTAACTAGAAGCGATTACAGTGCACTTGTGACCCCAGAACTTTGACATTACATGATGTCTACAGAATGCTCCCAGACATCATGCTGGGTCAGGTGTCTTCAGCACTGTTTTACTGTCTGAGAAGAACGATTTCCTGCCTTTACCATGTTCTCATACACTCAGAAGGCCAAGGTCTTGCATGTTTCATTCACTGCCTGACCTCTCAGGGTTAAGTTCTACAGCTGTCAGCAGGGCATCTTTACAGCAGTAGGTATTCTCAGGGAAAGCACAGTAAATGCATTTTACCTGTTGATCTGAATCCAGCAGCACACCTGGGAAGACTGGGATTCGGGAGAGTAAATAGCATCTGCATGAATTCAGGTATGGTGCACAGAAATCCCAATTCAACCCCTAAACAATAAGGACATTATTTCACATCAAAGAAGATCCAGAGATAAAGAGGACTTCTGGGTTGTCTGATGACTCCATATTTCCATCCAGGACTCAGGTTCTGGACACTCTTCTTGTTTTTCTTTTTCTTTCTTTTTTTTTTTTTGGTACTAGGGATTGAACCCAGGGGCACTCCACCACTGAGCCACATCCACAGCCCTGTTTTGTATTTTATGTAGAGACAGGGTCTCACTGAGTTGCTTAGGGCCTCACTAAGTTGCTGAGGCTGGCTTTGAACTCACAATCCTCCTGCCTCAGCCTCCCAAGTGCTGGGATTACAGGCACGCACCACCTCCCCGGGCTCTGGCCACTTTTCTATTCCTTCAGTCTCGGTGGGGCCTTCATCCTTCACCAGTTGAAAGTCAGGGCTGCAGTTGCTTCCACAGTGGCACCACAGTGTTCATAGACACCGGACACCACATCATCCCATGGCCCTTTTGTAGGAGAAGACACCTCCTTTACGCCCTTCTGCAGGTTCGTCCAAGATTGCACTGCACAGAATTGGGCCACCTGGCTCTTCCTGAACCATCGCAGTCCAGGGAATAGAATTATCATGGTTAACTTGGACACATCAGCTAGGTGTGAGATGGATGTGAGAGGTGGGGAATAGCCACCATTTTTAAAAAAATTGAACCCATCATGACTTAACCTCATCCCCAGCCCTTTAATTTTTTATTTTGAGACAGGATCTTGCTGAATTGCTTAGGGCCTCATTAAATTGCTGATATTAGCTGGGCACAGTGGTGCACACCTGTAATCCCAGTGGCTCAGGAGTCTGAGCTAGGAGGATTGCGATTGCAGGAAGGAGGATCGCGATTGCAGGTAGAAGGATTGCAATTCTCCTGCTTCAGCCTCCTGAGAAGCTGGGATTATAGGTGCACACCACCATACCCAGCCCTAGAAGCATCTCATTTTCAGGGAACTGACTCTTATCACAGAGAAGGTTGTGTAGGAGGCCCTACCCGCAATGACCACAGCAAATTGGCCCAGGGCTAAATACTTAACTCAAACTGAGCCAGAGCCTTTGTACTGAGAATTCACTGAGCTGGGGTCCATGTTGCAGCCTGTAATCCTAGTGACTTGGGAGGCTGAGGCAGGAGGACGGCAAATTGGAGGCTAGCCTCAGCAATTTGGGCAGATCCTGTCTCAAAATAAAAAAATAAATAAATAAAGAGGACTGGGGATGTTATTCAGTGGTAAAGTGCCCCAGAGCTCAATCCCTAATACCAAAAACTAAAAATTAAAAAATTAAAAAGTCTGTCAGAGAGCTCCAGAACAATCTGCAATTTACTATCAAATGCTCAGAAGGAGAAAAAAAATGAAAGTAGTCTACACAGAGAAAAGGACACAGACTTTCATTCATTTACTAAATATTTATTGAGCAACGATGATGTGCAAGCTGCTATTCTCTGTGCTGGGGCATCAGTGGACCATAAAGGGAAAAGCCCTGCCCAGAGCAGGTTGTGCTCTGCTGATGGAGAGAATAAGCAAGATAAATAAGACAAGTGAAGTTAGGGCAGGGTGTAGACACCTGCTGAGCCCGCACAAGCCCTGGGGTCAGTTCTCAGCACACAGAAACAAACAAAAAGCAGGTGATAAAAGTTAAAAAAAAAAAAAATCATCTCAGCAGCAGGATAGTTAGTGTCTGAGCAGGAAAAGGCAGTGTGGAAATGCTTCCTGAAGTGTCCAGGGAAGTTCTCCCAAGAAGGTAAAATTTGAGTAAAGATCTGAAGAAAGGGGCTGGGGTTGCACCTCAGTGGTAGAGCGCTTGCCTGGCATGTGTGAGGCCCTGAGTTCGATCCTCAGCACCACATAAAAATAAACATATAAAATGAAGGTATTGTGTCCATCTACAATTAAAAAAATATATATATATATATTTATATATGGTCTGAAGAGAAGAAGGTCATGGGGTCCCTGGGGCCATTGGGTCCCTGGGGCAAGAACCAACTAGGCAAGAAGTAGCCAGGGCAGGCCCTGGGGTGGGAGCATGCCTGGGGACCAGGTGGCTGGAGCCGAGTGGGCAGGGAGAGGTGTGTGCGCCGGCGAGACAAAGTCAGGCAAAGCACAGAGGCTGGCTCTGCAGGGCGCAGCGGATGACAAAGCCAGGGGGAAGATCTGACCGAGGAGGGCCACGTCTGACTCAGCCTCCACCCTCTGTAAGAATCATCCTGACAGCAGTGTGGACTGGGCCGTGAGCGCCCAAGGGGGAAGCAGGGCAGACTGTCAGCCGGTGACTGTAATCCCAGGCCTGAGAGGAGGCTGTCTCAGATCAAGGGCACCGTGGCAGAACAGGTAAGCAGGGCCGGACTCTGGATGCACAGGCGGTGTGCTTGTGTCCGTCCAGCCAGGGCCTCAGGCAGGCCAGGGCCTCAGGCAGGCCGAGGAGACTCTCCCACAGAGCTGCACCCCAGCCGGACTCTGGGTCTGTTTTCAAGATAGAAACAAAACCGGGCGCGGTGGCGCATGCCTGTAATCCGCGAGTTCAAAGCCAACCTCAGCAACTGAGCGAGGCCCTAAGCAACTCAGTGAGACCCTGTCTCTAAATAAAACACAAAATAGGGCTGGGGATGTGGCTCAGTGGTGGAGTGCCCCTCGGTTCCCCAACCCCAAAAACAAAAAGAAAAAAAAAGAAAAAGAAAAAAAAAAGATAGAAACAAGGTAAAAACCAGGAAGGATCAAGGTGATTCCAGGGATGACCAGCACAGACAACCTGAGGGACCCCGTGACACTAGAAGACAGAGGCAAGCAGAGAAGTAGCCTGCTTACTGAGATTTCGAGAATTCCGGGTCCAGAACCTCTGCCTGCTCGTCCTGGGACTCCTTCACATATACACCTATGACTTTTTGTTTATGTTTCTTTTTTTTTCTCTTTTTGGTACTGGGGATTATTGAACTCAGGGGCACTTGGCCTCTGAGCCACATCCCCAGCCCTTTTTTTGTATTTTATTTAGGGACAGGGTCTCACTAAATTGCTTAGCACCTGGCTTTTGCTGATACTGACTTTGAACTCATGATCCTCCTGCCTCAGCCTCCTGAGCCGCTGGGGTTATAGGCATGTGCTACCCTACCTGGCTTCTTTTCTTCTTTCTCTCTCTCTCTCTCTCTCTCTCTCTCTCTCTCTCTCTCTACTGGGGATTGAACCCAGGGGTACTTTACATTCCCAGCCCTTTCTTATATTTTATTTAGAGACAGGGTCTTGCTAAATTCCTTTAGGGCCTTGCTAAATTGCTGTGGCTGGCCTTGAATTTGTGATCCTCCTGCCTCAGCCTCCTGAGCTGCTGGGATTACAGGAAAGCCTTTCTTAATAAAACAATGCATTACCTGACTCTGGAGTTTTCTAGAAGCAATTCTTTCTGTGGAGCAACATACTTTCCTGTCAAAGCCATTAATGCCCAGACTTATGCACTGTTTCCAAAGCATCTTGTGTGTTTCAAAGTATTTGTTACCACTTTGAACATCTCATTCCCAGAAGACTGTTTTGAGCCTTTGGACATTCTTCCAGACATTTCTATTTTAGGATTCTAACTGGTACCACATAAATACAACAGTTATGAAGATCTGTAGAGTCATCAGTCTGCAATGAAAGCATTTTTGTTTTGTTTTGTTTGGTTCGGTACTGGGGATTGAACCAGGGGCACTCCACCACTGAGCCACATCCCCAGCCCTATTTTGTATTTTATTTAGAGACAGGGTCTCACTGACTTGCTTAGGGTCTCGCTAAATTGCTGAGGCTGGCTTTGAACTCTCGATTCTCCTGCCTCAGCCTCCCAAGTGCTGGGATTACAGGCGTGCACCACTGCGCCCAGCGTAAAAGCATTTTTGTATCAAATGTTTTCTGGATTAATGCTAAATCATCTGACATGTTGTCAAAGTAGACTCCTAATGGTATAGTGTTGATCTAAAGTGACATTTCCATTGCTTCCATATGTGGTTTTCTTTGTTCCAAAATGTAGCATAGTCTTGGACCCATGCAGTCAGTAAAATTGGGACTTTGGTCTTTACACAAAGGTATCTTGGTTTTAGCTATCGACTGTGTGAAGTTGAAACTACCTTCGTGAACTGGGTCTGACCCTGTGAAAACTGATCCCATGGAAAGACCTTTGTTCTTTATTTTGCACATGAAGACGCCTTGTAAAAGCTCAACCCTTTTTCTGTGTAAAATGATGTCTTACAAACTAAACAGAGCTTGGAATTAAAATTGATAATTGCAATGAAAATGTGAAGAGTTTAATAAAGTTAATGAAAATATCACAGAACATACAGCAAAGGGACAGAGATTGAAAACGGAAGAGCAATTATCAGAAAATTCAAGGCCAGTCTAGGAGGCCAAGATGAGGTTCAAGAGTCCCAGGAAGAACAGAGAAAACAGAGGGGGATATTCTGTAGGAACCATTCAAGAACTCTACAGAGGAACCAGGGATGTAGCTAAGTGGTAGAGCAGTTGCCTAGCATGCACAAGATTGTGGGTTCCATCCGCAGCACCAAGAAAGAAAGGAAGAGAAGAAGAGAAGAGAGAGAGAAAGAACTCTAAAGAACATCAGTTGCATGCTGAGCACGGTGGCACATGCCTGTAATCCCAGGGGTTTAGGAGGCTGAGGCAGGAGGATCGTGAGTTCAAAGCCAGCCTCAGCAACTTAGTGAGGCCCTAAGCAACTCAGTGAGACCCTGTCTCTAAATAAAATACAAAATAGGGCTTGCGATGTGGCTCAGTGGTGGAGTGCCCCTGGGTTCAATCCCCAGTACCAAAAAAAAAGAACATCGGTTGCCATAGCAAGGCCCACTAAGTTCCCAGAAAATGGATGAAAATCAGTCCATGTCTAGTTCCACTGGCATGAAATTTCAGAACAGGGACAAAAGAGAAGATATAATAAGATTCCAGAGAGAAAAACCAATTTTTGAGACCTGTGCTGGGCGGAGAGTTGCAGACACAGACACAAGCAGGCGCGCACACACACACACACACACACACACACACACACACACACGGCTGCTCTGTGCAAGGGCATGGGTGCCCTGATTTTGGCTTTTGTTTTCTGTTTTGTCTTTGTTTTGTTGCAGGGGATTGAGCTCAGACTCTCACCCATGGGCTGAACCATGGAGCGAAGGAGGCAGTTTTTTGGAAGCGAGCAAAGTTAAGGTGAACTTGGTCATTTGTCTCCCAGACTTACACCTCACTCTTTGGGGAATGGTCCTGAACCCCTCTCCCCATGGATTCCATGTGTTTAGAATAGGCTCTCCCACTTCCTTGGCCATGTTATGTCAGAGTTTGTTTAATCCCTCTATTGTTTAAACCAGAGATAGGGAGCATGACTCAGGCTTCCTGGAGGGTGGGGAGAGTGGGAGATGCTGGACTGACCACCATGACTCCAACAGGTTTCAAAGAATGGGGTTCAGGCAGAGAGGAGGGGCGTGGTAGCTTCTGAGACCCTGGATCCTGCTGTTCCTGAAACTGGTGCCCGCTAGACCCTCCGTGGTGATGCCAAGCCTGCCAAAGAAAAACTAAAGCACACTTTTCTGATCTGGATTTCTGTCCCTTGGAACACGGAGCAGTAGCTAATGCAAAAATGTAGGCGGGTCACTGCTCTTGCTGTGCAGCGACTTATAATTACTACTGACATTTCTTGAGACTTACGATGTGCCAGGCACTGTGCCAGTGCTTTCGGGCATTATCTCATTTAATCCTTGGGGCAGCTCCTGTTATTATCTCCACTGCACAGCCGCAGAATCAGCAGGCAGCACGCATTACGCATTCATAGTCTGGAACATAAAACTCAAGTGCACAAGAGACCCTCCCCTCAAGGGGACCCTCTCCTCTTGCTCCCGTCCACCCTTCCTGTTCCCCACCAGGCCACAACCAGCCTTCTGTTGGAAAGCTCCTTCTCCCAACTCTACCTGGTACGCTCCTATTGGTCCTTCAAGGTCCGCTCAAATGTCTCCTGCCCTGCTCCTCCCTGAACCCCTCGTCTGCAATGCAGTTTAACCCCATGCCTCCACTGGGTCCTTACCTCATATGCAAAATATTATGAAATTGCTGGGCATGGTGATGCACCCCTGTAAACCCAGTGGCTAGGGAGGCTGAGGCTGGAGGAGCACAAGTTCAAAGCCAGCCTCATCAATTTAGTAAGGCGCTTAAGCAACTCAGCAAGATTCTGTCTCTAAATAAAATATTTAAAAGGGCTGGGGATGTGACTCAGTGGTTAAGCACCCCTGGTTCAATCCCTGGTAGAAAGAAAGAAAGAGAGAGAGAGAGAGAGAGAGAGAGAGAGAGAGAAAGAGAGAGAGAGAGAGAAAGAAAGAAAGAAAGGAAGAAAGAAAGAAAGCTAATGAAATGATGAAATTAAAAGCACAAGTTCTGCTGGGCATGGTGGTGCACGCCTGTAATCCCAGCACTTGGGAGGCTGAGGCAGGAGGATGTCAAGTTCAAAGCCAGCCTCAGCAGCTTAGCGAGTCCCTAAGCAACTCTGTAAGACCCTGTCTCTAAATAAAATACAAAACAGGGCTGGGGATGTGGCTCAGTGGTGGAGTGCCTCTGGGTTCAATCCCCAGTACCAAAAAAAAAAAAAAAAAAAAGCACAAGTTCTGTTCAAATCCTAGTTCCACCCCTTACTTGCTTGGACAAGATCTCTGGGCTTCATATCCCTTGTCTGTAAAGTGGGATGACTAGTTCTTCCTTAGAGAGTTGGTGTGAAGATTAAATGAGTTAGTAAATGCTTGCATAAAGTTCTTAGAACAGTGGAAGAGACATAACTTTCCTATGTTCATGTGTGAACACACAACCAGCGAAACTCCACGTCATGGAGTTTCCCATAAGAATGGAGGTTATGCTCCATGCATGTCAAAATACATAAACACATTCTACTGCCACGTAAAACTGAAAAGAACAAATTTTAAAAATTTAAAAAGGTCTTAGAACAGTGTGTATTATATACTGATCATGCCATAGTGTTAGCTATTATTATTATTATTAACTTTGACACCTTGTCCTCAAAGAAGTACCTTACTCTTCCAAGCCTTGGGCTGTTGTAGGCACAGGCCAGTGATCCTCCCTCCTCTGCCTCCAGAGTAGCTAGGACTACAGACACGTGCCACCATGCCTGACTTAGATTTTTTTTTTTAAATATTTTATAGTTGTAGATGGCACAATGCCTTTATTTTATTTATTTATTTATTTTTATTTTTTTATTTTTTTGGAACCAGGGATTGAACTCAGGGGTGCTTAACCACTGAGCCACATCCCCAGCCCTTTTGTATTTTATTTAGAGACAGGGTCTCACTGAGTTGCTTAGGGCCTCGCTAAGTAGCTGAGGCTGGCTTTGAACTCTCGATCCTCCTGCCTCAGCCTCCCGAGCTGCTGGGATTACAGGCATGCATCACCCGGCTATTTATTTGTTTTTATGTGGTGCTGAGGATCGAACCCAGTGCCTCATGAGTGCTAGGTGGGCATATTATCACTGAGCCACAACCCCAGCCCAAGATTCTTTATAAAATAGTTGGGCTACACTTGTCCTGTAAACAGAGCTGATGTGCCAACAGCTGATGTCCCCCTTACAGTTTGCTTTCTGTGACTCCTCCCCTCCCCTAGCTCTGCTCATGGAGGGCAGATGTACTACGTGGTGACTCCAGGGCTGCTCAGTCAGGTCTTCTCTCCCTGACTTCCAAGTGATTGGCTTAACACTTAAGTGGGGTTAGAGTCATTTAAAAATAGTTCCTGACTGCATATGAAATGCATACATCCTCTCTCCTCATAAAAAATGCATGTATTACAGCTAAAGCTAAAGCCTGCTCTGAGCATCAAACCAACCCCACCCTGTCAGAGGGTCCCACTGCTGCTGGGTCGCTGTGCTTGATGACTTACTTCTGTGTGTGTGCGCATGGGCACTAGGGATGGGAGTTGGGCCTCACCCGTGCCAGGAAAGCACTCTTTTTTTTTTTTTTTTTTGGTAGTGGGGATTGAACTCAGGGGCACTCCACCACTGAGCCACATCCCCAGCCCTATTTTGTATTTTATTTAGAGACAGGGTCTCACTGAGTTGCTTAGGGCCTCACTAAATTGCTGAAGCTGGCTTTGAACTCGCGATCCTCCTGACTCAGCCTCCCAAGTCACTTGGATTACAGGTGTGCACCACTGCGCCCGGCTAGGAAAGCACTCTTTCATTGAGCCACATCCCCCGCTCTCCTTCTCCTTCTTCTTCTCCCTCTTCTTCTTCTGTACTGGGGATTGAATCCAGGGCACTTAACCACTGAGCCACATCCCCAGCCCTTTTTCTTTTCTTTTTTTTTTCTTATGTTTTGAGACAGGGTCTCACAAACTTGCAGAAGATATCCTTGAACTTGATTCTACTGCCTCAGCCTCCCAAGTAGCTGGGATTACAAGCGTGTGTTCAATTTAGAAAAAGTTTTCAAAGGCAGTTAATAATATTGATAAGTGAATACTGACTTGATTTAGCGCAAAGTAGAGTCGAGGTGAAATGTGTCATTTTATACATGCCCCAATGACTCCTGTTTCTGGCACTCTGCTCCCTGCCCTGTCCCAGCCCATGCCTGCTGATGATAAACACACCTCTCCTTCGCCTCACTCAGGAATCCGAACACCACGATCACAACATGGTTGTTCAGATTACACTCAAGAGCCCTGAGATTCCAGGGCCTGAGAGCTAGCCAGAAACACCCGCCTCCTCCAGGAACAAAGGACCTGATCGTTCTGTAGCAAAGGAAATGACTTCCTAAGATCCCCTTAGCCTGGGACCAGAACTGCGTAAGCTGTTTTTATTGCTACTCTTGTTTGCTAATTATGACTACAAGAGGTTTTTTTTTCCAGATCCGCTCCCTGTGTTTCTCCCTCCTAAGGACAGAGAATGCTTGCCAAACAGTCACAGGTTATCTTTTGCCCATTTTATTGTACTTTGGTCTGTTACCCATGAGGGCATATTTGGGCAGAAAGAAGAACTAGGAAGTGGATTGCAACAAACACATTTCTTAGACCGAGTCACCCTGAAAACAAGATCTAAGCCAGCCTTCCCGTTGAGAAATCTCAAGCAACTTTGATGTGTATTCAGCGTCAAATTCTAGCATAAATTGCACACGTCCACTCAAGAGGAAATGAAGGCAAGTCATTTAAAAATAACATCTTCCTAAATGTCACTTGATGGATTTTTATATCTGGTTGACTGTGGAAACTGTATCTGAGTTGTTGTTTTGGTGTTTATTGGTTTGTTTTTTTTTCTTCCTTTGTGTGTGTGTGTGTGTGTGTGTGTGTGTGTGTGTGTGGTATGTCAAACTCTGGCTTCACACATTAGGCAAGTGAACTCCTACTGAGCTGCACCCCTGGCCTTACTTTTTTTTTTTTGATACTAGGGATCAAATCCAGAGGTGTTCTCCCAATGAGCTACATCCCCAGCCATTTATGCTTTTGATTTTAAGATAGGAGTTTGATTAATTAACTGAAGCCGGCCTCAAAATTGTGATCCTCCTGCCTCAGCCTCCTGAGTAGCTGGGATTACAGGGGTGCTCACCCACACCTGACTGCTTCTTATCTTAAAGGCAATAAAGAATTTGTATTGCAGGTTGTTCCTATGGGCACCACTGCCTCCTCCTGCAGGTTTTTTGGTATCCAGATTAAACTCAGTAGAAATGAAAGGGGAACAAGGAGAGGGGGGAGGGGTGGGAAAGTGGAAGTATGGGGGACGGAAATAGAGCAAATTATATTCCATGCGTGTATGAATATGTCAAAATGAACTCCAATATTGTGTTTAAGTATAAGGCACTAATAGAAACACTTTAAAATTCCAATAAATGAAAAAAGAAGCAAAAGGAATACAGCCTAAAATAAATTGTATCTGCTGGAGCCTCAGTCAAGTACCTCCCAGATGGCAGGGGAAGGAGGTTCTGTTTGTCTTGCTAACTACTTACTTTTCATCTTGCAGTAACTGCTGCTTTCTTATTTATTTATGGCTTGGGGGAGGGTGTGGGACAGGGTATAAATGGGGCAAATTCTTGGTTTCTGTGTGAGAGAATTTTTTCTGACATCTTTTATATCTTCTGTATTACTAGTTACTAGCAGGACAGGTTTCCCTCGGGCTCCCCAAGCCTTTGGTCTCAGATCCCAGATCCCAGTGGGTTGGGGAGGGTAGAATTTGGAGCAGTTCATAAGGCAGCACTGGGTGCCGGAATGCACGAAGGCAAGGTGCAGTGGTGCACGCCTGAAATCCCAGCAGCTCAGGAGGCTGAGGCAGGAGAATTGCAAGTTCAAGGCCAGGTTCAGCAATTTAACAAGGCTATAAGCAATAAAAGCAAAAAAATTTTGTCTTTTCCTGGAAAATAAATAAATAAATAAAATAAAAATAAAATAAAAGTAAAAAAGGGCTGGGGATGTAGCTCAGTGATAATGGCCCTGGGTTCAATCCCTGTTACCCCTCCCCCCCAAAAAAAAGGCGCTAAGCAGGAAGGTGTAGCTAAACGGTCTTCAACGGCAGGTTTGGATCCATTTAGTGTGTCTGTGGGGTAAATTTCATTCAGTTGCTGGCTCCAGCAGCAGCTTTTCCCACCACCCTCCAAGACTGGGGATCAAACCCAAGGCTTCCCCCATGCTGAGTGAGCACTCTACCACTGAGCTACACCCAGACTTGTTAAAAAATCTTACTTTGAGGGCTGGATTTGTGGCTCAGTGGTAGAGCGCTCACCTAGCATGTGTGAGGCACTAGGTTCGATTCTCAGCCCCACATATAAATGAATAAAGGTAAAGGTCTATCAACAACTAAAAAACATTTTTTGAAGAATCTTATTTTTGCCGGGCATGGTGGTGCGGGCCTGTAATCCCAGCACTTGGGAGGCTGAGGCAGGAGGATCCAGAGTTCAAAAGCCAGCCCCAGCAACTTAGCGAGGCCCTAAGCAACTCAGTGAGACCCTGTCTCTAAATAAAATACAAAAGGACTGGGGATGTGGCTCAGTGGTGGAGTGCCCCTGGGTTCAATCCCCAGTACCAAAAAAAAAAAAAAAATCTTATTTTGAGAAAGGGTCTTGCTAAGTTGCCCAGGCTGGCCTCATATTTGTGATCCTCCTGCCTCAGCCTCCCTGAGTCAGTACCACCAGGGCCAGCCTGGGTGAACTTTTTCAGCTGAGTCACATTGTCTGGGTTGAGCATCCCGTGGACACTTCTATGCTGGAGACAGATTCAGGTCACCTCCCAGCAGACCCACAGAAGGCTTTGGCTTGGTGTGGCCTGCTCACTCAGCTCTTTCTCATCTCTGCCTGTTAATTTGTATGCTTTTTTCCCTTCTTCCACCTTTTTGGTACTGAGGATTGAACCCAGGGGTACTTTCCACTGAGCTGTTTCAATTGTTATTATTTTGAGAGACAGTCTTGCCAAATTGCAGAGGTTGGCCTTGAATTTGTGATCCTCCTGCCTCAGCTTCCTGAGTTGTTGGGATTACAGGTGGGTGCCACCAGACTAGGCTCCTTTTTTTTTTAATAAGTCTTTGAAGTCACTTATAATAATGTCTCTTTACCACTTATTTCAATTTTTGGTTTTATTGGGGCTTTTTGTTTTCTGTAGTATTGGTGATTGAATTCAGGAGCCCTCTACCACTGAGTTACATCTTGGCCCTTTGTAAATTCTATTTACAGGGTCTTGCTAAGTTGCTGAGGCTGGCCTGGAACTTGTGATCCTCCTACCTCAACTTTCTGAGTCTCTGGGAGAAGAGGTATGTACCACCATGCCCAGCTACTTTTTAATTAATTTATGCATTTTTATTTTATTTTTTGGTGATGGGAATTGAACTCAGGGGCATTTAGCCACTGAACCACATCCCCAGCCATTTTTTATATTTGATTTAGAGACAGTGTCTCACTAAGTTGCTTAGCACCTCACTAAGTTACTGAGGCTGGTTTTTTAGGGCTTTTTTTGTGGTACTGGGGATTGAACGCAGGGCCTTGTGCATATAAGGCAAGACTCTACCAACTGAGCCATATCCCCAGCCCCTGAGGCTGATTTTGAACTCACGGTCCTCCTGCCTCGGTCTCCCAAGCTGCTGGGATTACAGGCATGTACTTCCAGGCTCAGCCGACATGGATTCTTTTCCAGAATGGTCCCAAATTCCTGGTCTCAAGTGATCCTTCTGCCTCAGTCTCCCATGTAGCTGAGGCTACAGGCATTTTTTAAAAATAGAGGTATAATTTTCACAGAATAGAATCCTCAGTTTGTAAGTGTATAATTAGAGGAGTTTGAACACAGGTGTGCACCCCTGAGGCCCGCACCCTTCTCCAGATAACACATAGTTTCGGGCTTAAGGTGTAGCTCAGGGGAGGGGTGTGTACTCAGCATGGGCAAGACCGTGGCTTCAATCCCAGAACCAAACAAATAAATAAACATGGAAATAAATAAATAAATCATCACCCTAATCAGGCCATTGTGCCTCTCCCTGTTTATTTCCTGTTCTCCCATCCCAGGCAACAAGCGCGTCCCTGCTGGTAAAGTATCAGTGTTCTGCTTTTTATTTATTTATTTTATTTTATTTTATTTATTTATTTTTTTTAAAGCCAAAAAGAAGCCTTTATTTGTTATTTAGCTGGCCAGCGACAAGCGCCCTTACACCTAAAAGTGGTGTGCCGGGAAAATTGTTATTTATTTATTTTATTTATTCATTTTTTTAGTTTCAGGCATTGAACCCAGGGTCCCTTAACCACTGAGCCACATCCCCAGCTGTTTTTATTCTTTCATCTTGAGACAGGGTCTCACTGAGTTGCTTAGAGCCTTGCTAAATTGCTGAGGCTGGCTTTGAACTTGTCATCCTTCTGTCTCAGCCTCCCGAGCTGCTGGAATTACAGGCATGGGCCACCATGCCCGGTATAGTGTTCTGATTTTTAAACATAGTGCTATATATAAGCGATTATTCATGGTAACATATAGAAGGAAGCCATCCTGACTGGATGTCGAGTACTTCATGCATATTATCTCCTTTATTTCTCACAACAACCTTCTCAGGTATCATTATCCCAATTTCACAAAGAGACAACTGAGACCCAGAAATGGAGCTGCTGAGTTAGCTAGGTAGCATGGGTCCGAGATGGTGGGACTATTATATTGTCATGAAGCAAACCTATTGGACTCTCAGATGTTTGTCCCTTACTGTCCTTGTTGCCTGACCATAAGTCCTTACAAATGACATTTCGCAAAGTACCAGGGTTCTTCGGGCATGGGACAGAAGCCAGACTTCATCTAGAAGACTCAATTTAGAATTAATTAGAATTAATTCCTCCTCCTCCTCCTCCTCCTCCTCCTCCTCCTCCTCCTGCCCTCTCCTCTTCCTTCTCCTCCTCTTCCCTCCTACTCCCCCCTCCCCCCTCCTCATCTTCCTCCTCCTCCTCCCTCCTACTCCCCCCTCCTCCTCCCCTTCCTCCTCCTCCCCCTCCTCCTCCTCCTCCTCCTCTTCCTCCTCCTCCTCCTCCCCCCTCCTCCTCCTCCTCCCCTTCCTCCTCCTCCCCCTCCTCCTGTCCTTGCAGTACTGGGATTGAATCTAGGGTTATTTGCATGCTAGGATAGTGCTCTACCACTTGGCTATATCCTCAGACTTTTTGTTTCTTTGTTTTTTGTTTTGAGACAGGCTCTTTCTAAATTACCCAGATTCACCTCAAATTTATGATCCTCCTGCCTCAGCCGCCTGAGTAGCTGGGATTACAGGTGTGGGCCACAATGCCCAGTTTTTTTGTTGTTGTTTATTTATTTTATTTTATTTTATTTTTTGGTACTGGGGACTGAACCCAGGGGCACTCCACCACTGAGTCACATCCCCAGCCCTATTTTGTATTTTATTTAGAGAGAGGGTCTCACTGAGTTGCTTAGGGCCTCGCTAAGTTGCTGAGGCTGGCTTTGAACTCACGATCCTCCTGTCTCAGCCTCCCAAGTCGCTTGGATTACAGGCATAATCGCCACCTCGCCCGGCAATGCCCAGTTTTGAATTAATTCTAATTTTTATCAGAGGACTAAGTAGGTTGTGGGCCACAGGGGTGTATGCCTCTGTCAAAATTCGCAGGGAACCCTGGGTCTGCACGTCCTTGGGAAGAGCCCTGTGCTTACCGTGGTGTCCTGGAGCCTGCCTACCTCAGCTCTGAGAGCTGTTTAACATTCAGGTTGACATCAGGTTGGTAGCTTGAAATCGACCACAGTGAGATAAAGTCACACCAAGGAAACCACAGCTCACCTTTGCACCCAGAGCGGGGTGTTCACAGCTGCCACGGCATCACTGGTGACACCTTCCACACTGACCACCTTTTTCTGTGCAGACTCATCACAGATGGTACATCTTCCTAAATATCTGAGGGAAAAGGAAGAGGAGAGTCAGCTGAGTCTGAGCCTCGTGCAGGGCGCTCGTGCTCCGGAGCTGCCGCCCGGTCCTCCCGCCTGGTCCTCCACGGACGTGGAGGGGGCAAGTTCGGGGGCAGATAGCAGGTCTGCCTATTCCAGGCTGTGGGTGGGATCGGGGAAGGTCAGGGCCACGCAGGTTCTAATGGTCTCTTAGCTGCTAACAATGTAGAAGCCTGCCTGAAAAGACAGGTATTTATTTTAGTTCAGAAAAAAAAAAAATCTGCTGTTTAAAAGTTGCTGGTTGTTACTCAGCTCAGGACACAGAAAGTCACGTAGGGACTGAAGCTGTCCAGGGAGGATTCCCTGGAGTGACCTCTCAGTTATGTCGACATACTGCTGTTTGGTTTGTTCCCAATCTCTCTCCCTCTGTGTGTGCGTGCGCATGTGTGTGCAGGCATCTCTTTCGGCCTGATAGAGGGGGGTGCTTCTCCAGATTGTGTAGGATGGAGACAGAAAGAAGGAAGGAAATTCTCATTCTAGGAATGATCAGATTGAGACCCTAACACCTTACCTTTGAAGGTCAGTGTCATTAGGTTATTAGACTTCTTCTTGTGGAAATGAGGTCTTGCTATGTTGCCCAGGCAGGCCTTCAACTCCTGGGCTCAAGGGATCTTCCTGCCTCAGCCTCCTGAGTAGCTAAGCTCACAGATGCATAGCACCATGCCCAGCTATTCAACCATTTCTGAAGGACAAATTATTTTTCATCTTTCTAGTCTCTTATTCTGGAATTCCTACTGGATAGTGTTCCCCCTTCTGGACTTACCTGTCTTTTATTTTTCCTCTCAGATTTGAAGTGAATTTGGAAAATGTAGAAAATATAGACAAACAAGATTAAGGCAGGCATGGGGGATGATCACTCTGAACCCACAAACACAGAAACCCCAGAACTTCCTTGCCAATGTCATTCACACTGCCTCTTCTTAACCTGGTGCATTATAATTATTCATAATAGTGGGATTCACACTAGACCGCCCTTCCATTACATACAAACACATAAGTAAGTGAAAGAGAGTGTCCTATATATAGCCTGCTATTTCCCCTTGACATGCATGTCTTAAACACATTCAGATTGCAAATATACATGAAGAAAAACAGACAATCATGAACAAATTAATATAAAATACACCAGGGGAGCAGGGCATGGTGGTGCACACTGGTAATCCCAGTGACTAAGGAGGCTGAGGCAGGAGGGTCAGGAGTCCAAAGCCAGCCTCAGCAACTTAGCAAGGTCCTAAGCAATTTAGTGAGACCCTGTTTTAAATTTTTAAAAAATAAATAAATAGGGCTGGAGTTGTGACTCAGTGGTAGAGTGCTTGCTGGCCCTCTACTCTGTGTTTGGCACTGGGTTCAATTTTCAGCACCACATATAAATAAATAAATAAGTATCCATCAACAATTATATGATAGATAGATAGATAGATAGATAGATAGATAGGGAGGGTGGGTTGGGGATGTAGTTCAATGGTCAACACCTCTGGGTTTAATCCCTGGTACCAAAACAAAACAAAAAATCCCAGTTCCAAGAAGCAACTTATTTTTAAAAAATTAAAACATTTTTATGGCCAATGAAAACATGCCTTAAAGCCACATTTGTTATATTGGATTTATTCTCCTAGGGGTCTAATCACATCTCATTAATAGGAGTCATAAACAAATCACATTTATTTATGATTCCTATTGCTGAGGACAATTTCTGTTGTAAGAGGCTCATGATAATTTTATTTCATTATTGCAGCAACACTGAGAAGTGGACAACATGGCTCTTAAATCCTCAATTCTTTTGGCAGCTGTTACCCTCAGAATAAAAATCCAACTCAAGATTCCTTCACATGGACTGGGGATATAACTCAGTTGGTGGAGTGCTTGTCTTGCAAGCTCAAGGCCCTGGGTTCAATCTCCAGCACCGAAGATTCCTTCACTTGTTCATAAGAAACTCCCTGCCTGCCCCCACCCCTCCCTGACCTGCCTTGTGTGGGCCGGGCTGGGGCACCCCTGGGTGGTCCTCATTTCCTCCACAGGGGGGGTTTTCTTCACCTGGCCACTCCTGCACCTCCTCCCCCACCCCTCCTCCGCCTACATCCCCTTTGCCCTTTATTTCCATCCCACCCTGAGTTGGTAAGGGGCTCCTAGAACAAGTTTCCACAGCACTTCTTCTATCTCACTGTTATTGCTGGGCTATAGACATGGTCCTCCATTATTTCTTCAGTCTCCTCTGGGGAATAGAAAAAAACCCATGATATCCAGGTTGGATTCCATATCTTCCCACTTTCAGATATTAAATATATGTCCAGTTTGACATGTTATAACAAATAGTACACAGCAAAGATCGGCAAGTCAAATCTTCCCAGTCCTGTCTTTGAAAATAAAGTTTTATTAGAAACAATTACATGTCTTCATTCCGTATTGTTGACTGTGTTCACACTACATTATCAGACGTTAAGAACTGCCTGGACCTTTATAATTCGTTTGTTTATTATCGTGTGTGTGTGTGTGTGTGTGTGTGTGTGTGTGGTGTGGGGTGTTGTTGGAAATCAAAGCCAGGGCTTCATGCATGTCAGTCAAGTGCTCTACCACTGATCTGAGTGCATCTCCAGCCCTGCCTGGCCCTTGCTAGACCAAGTTGGCAGACCATGGAGGATGACCACAGATAAAAAGACAAACAATTGTAAGTGTCGGCTAGGACGTGGATGAAATGAAACTCATATATCTCAAGTAGCAATGTGAAATCATACAGCTGCTTTGAAAAACAGTCTCATGATGGCCATGATGGTTTGTTTTAGATCAGAGGCAGTTAGCACTTCTTGGTCTCACGTTGGGACTATATCCCAAAGCCTGGTATCGCAGAAAAAGTTCCTCTTACAGATCTTTGGCCGAGCCTGGTGCTTATCTCCCAATACCCATTCCATTCTGTTCTCTGGAGACCAGATGCCCTGTAGTCAGCTGGCCACAAAGCCTGTTTCCCAGGCTTCCTTGCCTCTCATGTGGCTGCATGATGATGCTCTGCCCACTGGGATGGAGAGGGAAATTGTTGTTTTGGTTCTGGGGATTGAACCCAGCAGTGCTTAACCCCTGAGTTACATCCCCAGACCTTTTTAGTTTTTATTTTGAGATAGGGTCTCGCTAAGTTGCTTAGGGCCTTGCTAAATTGCTGAGGCTGGTCTCAAACTTGATATCCTCCTGCCTCAGCCTCCTGAGCCACTGAGATTACAGGCATGCACCACCACACTCGGCAAGCCTTAGTGTTTTAGGAATTCTTCTCAGGAGACTGTGTGGTTACACATACCCTTTCGCATATTTTTCTTCATTCCTTTCTTGGATGTAGACATGACACCTTGGATCTTGAAGTTAAGATCAAGCATGACGGCCACTCCCGGTGCATGCCTGTAATCCCAGCTACTTGGGAGGCTGAGGTAGGAGGATTGCAAGTTTGAGGCCAACCTGGGCAACTTGGTGAGACCCTGTCTCAAAATAAAAAAATAAAAAGCATTGGCAGTGCCACTCAGTGGTAGAGCAGCCCTGGGTTTTATCTCCCAATACCAAAAGGAGAAAGAAAGACAGAAAAAAGAAAAAAAAAAAAAGTCCAAGCATTGTGGAGTTTGGAAAAGTGGATTTGCAGCTGAATCTCACCCTGAATGCCTGGGCTCCTGCCACAAATTCATGTGCAGAGACCCTACCCCCAGTGTGGTGGCAGTAGAAGGGCGGAGCCTTTAGGAAGTCATTAGATCTTGAAAATAGAGAGCTCATGAATGTGATTAGCATCCTCATAAAAGGGACCTGGGAGAGCTCTCTCACTCTCTCTTTTTTTTTTTTTTTGGTACTGGGGATTGAACCCAGGGGCACTTCACCACTGAGCCACATCCCCAGCCCTATTTTGTATTTTATTTAGAGACAGGGTCTCACTGAGTTGCTTAGGGCCTCGCTAAGTTGCTGAGGCTGGCTTTGAACTCTCAC
>JAJEJO010002980.1:391382-402396 GCA_020662805.1 Glaucomys volans
ACAGAGCCACATCCCCAGCCCTATTTTGTATTTTATTTAGAGACAGGGTCTCACTGAGTTGCTTAGGGCCTCGCTAAGTTGCTGAGGCTGGCTTTGAACTCTCGATCCTCCTGCCTTAGCCTCCTAAATGCTGGGATTACAGGCATGCGCCACCGTACCTGGCTTCTCACTCTCTCTTCTTTCTTTTTTCAGTACTAGAGATTGAATCCAGAGGCACCATACCACTGAGCGACATCCCCAGCCCTATTTATTTTTAATATTGAGACAGGGTCTCACTAAAATGCCCAGGCCTGCCTGAAATTGGTAACCCTCCTGCCTTAGCTTCTGGAGTCTCTGGCATGCACCTCCACACCTGGGCTCCCACTCTGCTCCCTACTCTGTGAGGACACCAAAAAGAGTCATCTGTAACCCAGAGAAGGCCCTGAGCACAACCCAACCACACTGGCATCCAGATTTTAGATTCCAGACTCCAAGACTTAGAGTTATTTCTGTTGTTAATAAGCCACCCAGGTCATGTGACTTTAGTGTAGGAACCCAAACTAACAGTGACACTAATAAGAATCCTTTTTCCCCAGTGCTGGGAATCAAACCCAGGGCATGCTAGGTAAGCACTCTATCACTGAGCTGCATTCTGGCCCCATAACTGTGTGTGTGTGTGTGTGTGTGTGTGTGGTGCTGGGGACTGAACCCAGGACCTTGTGCATGCAAGGCAAGCACTCTACCAAGTGAGCTATGTCTCCAGTCCCCATAACTTGTTTCATAGTCTGTCCGCCCCTATATACTTTAAGCTCTATGAGAACAAGAACCTGTTAGCTGACTGCCTGTTCACCATTGTATCACGAACACTCAACATAGTGCCCAGCATTCAGTAGGTGCTTACTAGTTGGGTGGAGGAATAAATGCGGACACAGAGGAACAGAACAGGTGATGAAGCTGCTCAAGGTCAAGCCAAATACCTCAAAGGAGGCAACTGGATTCCAGGTCTACCTACCTAGAGAGGGCCTTGCTTAGGGCCTTGCTAAATTGCTGAGGCTGGTTTCAAACTTGATATCCTCCTGCCTCAGCCTCCTGAGTCACTGAGATTACAGGCATGCACCACCACACTCGGCAAGCCTTAGTGTTTTAGGAATTCTTCTCAGGAGACTGTGTGGTCACACATACCCTTTCACATATTTTTCTTCATTCCTTTCTTGGATGTAGACATGACACCTTGGATCTTGAAGTTAAGATCAAGCATGATGGCCACTCCCCGTGCATGCCTGTAATCCCAGCTACTTGGGAGACCTAGAGAGTTCATGCTCCCAACCACCACTCCACTGATCAGGCTAAATCTTGGGGACCTCCTCACTTCTCCTCTCCCTACTTTCTTGCTGAACTAACACTCTTTGTAAACTTGGAGTTCCCTGGGCACATCTGTTTTATGTCCTTGGACACCAGCCCAAGCCGCTCCTTCTGTGTAGAAAGCCTCCCCACCTCTCCGCTCACCCCATCAGCCTCAGGAACACCACCCACCTTTCAAAGCCCAGCTCCTGAGTCACGTCTCACCTCCGGGGAAGATTGACTTTCCCTTTCTCTTCGCTCCCATTCTGCTCTGCACAGATTTCTTTGGGTTTAGGTAATCGTCTCCATTAAGGCATCGAGCTCACGATGGGGGGTTTTTGTGTTTTGTGGTGCTGGGGATTGAACCCAGGGCCACATGAATGCCAGGCAAGCACACTGACCCTGAGCTACATGGGGTTCACAGCCTGACGTTTGCTGCACACACACCCAGGGAAGTGATCACCACAGTCAAGTACACTGATGTCTCACATAGTTACCTTGTTGGTGTTCTGCACAGATTTCTCTCAACCCCTGATACTCTTTCACAGCACTATAAATGGCAACAAGGTCACACTGTCATGACTCCAGTGTGATCTCTCCAGGGGCAGGAGCTGAGTCTTTTTCATCTGAATTCCCAGAACCTGGAAGGTAATGATGACTGAAATATTTGTTGAATTAATAGGACTGTGATTCCGTATTTTGCAAGAAAAAATTGAGCTTAGGTCAGGATTAAATATGGTCACACAGAGGACTTCTAGTTGGGGCTCCCGGCCTGCTGAATAATTTCTCTATTAGTTGGCCAGGGTTGCCATGACAAAGGACCAAAAACCAGGTGGCTTAAATAACAGAAATGCATTGAATTACAAGGTGTGGCAGCATATGCTTGTAATCCCAGGGACTCTGGAAGCTGTGGCAGGAGGCCTCAAGGCCAGCCTCAGCAATTTAGTGAGGCCCTAAGCAACTCACAAGAACCTGTCTTAAAATAAAAACTAAAAAGGATTGGGGATATGGCTTAGTATTAAGGTGCCTTTAGGTTTAATACCCAGGACCAAACAAACAAACAACCCTAAACCAAGCCAGGTGTAGTGGTGCACACCTGTAATCCCAGGGGCTCAGGAGGCTGAGGCAGGAGGATCTCAAGTACAAAGCCCGCCTTAGCAAAAGCGAGGCCCTAAGCAACTCATTGAGACCCTGTCTCTAAAAAAAATACAAATGGGGCTGGGGATGTGGCTCAGTGGTCAAGTGCCCCTGAATTCAATCCCTGGTACCAATAAACAAACAAACTAACTAACAAAAGTCCAATGTATTGACCTACAGTTCCCAAAGCAGAAGTCTGATACCAAGATGCCCAGGGTGGCTTCCTTCTGAGAACTGTGAGAGAAAATCTGCTCCATGCCTCTAGTCTAGGTTCTGGTGTTTGCTAGTGGTCTTTGATGGTTCCTTGACTTGTACAATTATTACCACGATCTCTACCTTCATTTTTTCTTTCTTTTTTTTTTTTTTAATTTCCTTTTTTGGTGCTGGGGGTTGAACTCGGGACATCAGCGAGCGAGCTCTGCCACTGAGCTCCACCCCAGCCCCCCACCCTCTGTACATGGCATCCTTCCTGTGGGTCCAACTCCAGGTTTACCTTTTATGAAGACAATGGTCATGTTGGATTAGGGCCCACATTATTGAGCTCATTTCAATGTGATTGCCTCTGTAAAGACTAATCCAGGCTGGGCATGGTCATGCATGCCTATAATCCCAGTGATTTGGGAGGCCGAGGCAGGAGAATTGCAAGTTTGAGTCCAGACTTGGCAACTTAGGGAGACCTATCTCAAAGTAAGAATTTAAGAAGTTCTAAGCCGGGTGTGGTGGCGCACACCTGTAATCCAAGCGACTTGGGAGGCTGAGTCAGGAGAATTGCGAGTTCAAAGTCAGCCTCAGCAACTTAGTGAGGCCCTAAGCAACTCAGTGAGACCCTGTCTCTAAATAAAATACAAAATAGGGCTGGGAATGTGGCTCAGTGACTGAGTGTCCCTGAGTTCAATCCCTGGTTCCAAAAAAAAAAAAAAAGTTTTAGGGATTCAGGCCTTGACTAGGGTTTAGATACTGATTGCTGAACCCAGGGGCCCTTGTGGAACTCACTGAAACTTGTCTCACAATGTCTGTTACTGTATTTTCTTTTCCTTCCCTCCCTTCCTTCCTTCCTTCCTTCCTTCCTTCCTTCCTTCCTTCCTTCCTTCCTTCCTTCCTGTCTCTGTTTCATGGTGCTGGGGATCAAACCTAGGGCCCTGCACATACTAGGCCGGTACTGTACCACTGAGCCACACCCAGCCCTATGTCTGTGTTTTCAAATATCTAGAAGAGCACCTGAGACAAACTAGACTGTCTTAGATGTTTTGCTATAACAAAATTCTGAGACCAGGTAATTCATAAAGAACAGAAGTGTATTTGGTTCGTGGCTCTGGAGGCTGCAAAGTCTGGGAGCATGGCAGGCTGGACATCTGAGGGTGTCCTTGCTGGATCAGCACTCGCAGAGGGCATCACATGTGAGACGGCATGAAGCCAGAGCTGCTTTCGTACCAAGCCATTCCTGCAATGACCCACTATTCCTTTGGTGCATGGTTGGCTTGATCCACTCAGGACCTGCCAAAGGTCCCACCTCTCAACACAGCAGTACTGGGCACCACATTCCCCAGAACTGAATTCCAGAGGAAAACCCAAACCACAGCATAGAATTTCCATAGATATTTCCTTTCTGACTGTATGGTGAGTGGATGATGCTGAGTTCCTAGAAACCCAACTGGTTGAGAGAAAACCAGTGAGTAAAAAGAATTTTTAATTCCCAGGCTGAGTCCAGAAGGTGTTTTCTTTGTTTGTTTCTTTGTTTTGCTACCAGGGATTGAACCCAGGGGCACTTAACCACTGAATTACATCCCCAACCCTTTTTGTATTTTGAGACAGGGTCTCACTAAGTTGCCGAGGCTGGCTTTGAACTCTCAATCCTCCTGCCTCGGCCTCCTGAGTCCCTGGGATTACAGATGTTGCCACAGCGCCCTGCCCCAGGGGGCGTTTAAATCTCTTCCAATACAATATCCAAGGAGCCCACTGGTGACAAGGAAAAAGGCACCTGGGTGGGTGACTCCAGGTCACCTTCACAGAGTCCCAAGCATCCCCAGAAAAGGTGCTGCAGAGGATCACTTCTCCTCTTTAGACTTCAATTTCACCATCTCTAAACTATAAAAATACCATTTATCATTGTAATAAATAGCTAATATTTACAGAGTTCCTTATAAGAGTGAGGGATTATACTGAACCCAGGGTTGACAACCTTTTTTCTAAAGGGACAGGTGGTGAGCATTTTAAAATTTGTAGGCAAAGAGACAAAACTGAGGCTACCATGTAGGTACTTACAGAACAAGAGAGAAAACAATTTTCCACAAATTTATCTGGTGAAATTTAAAATGTAAAAATATGAACCAGGCATGGTGATACACACTTGTAGTCCCAGCTGCTGGGGAGGCTGAGGCAAGAAGTTTGCAAGTTCAAGGCTGGCCCGGACAACTTAGGGAAATCTTGTCTCAAAATTAAGAAAATAAAATTTAAAATTTCCAGAGGGGTAGCTTGGTGGTCAAACACTTGCCTCGCATGCTTGAGGCCTTGGGTTCAATCCCAGCACTGCGAACAGACAAATGAAAGAAAAATCATGTTATCTCATGAACTGTATAAAAATAGGCAGCAGGCCAGGCTTGGGCCATGGGCCACAGTGGACCAAGCCCTGTCCTAAACATGTCACATGTAATGGCTCAATTAATCTTCATATCAGCCGTATGAAGTCTATGCTGCGGTCATTCTTGTTTTGCAGATGAAGAAACTGAAAAAGCCCCGGAGAGGTTAAGTAACTTGCCCAAATTCACAGAGCGATTAAGGCAAAGCTGGAATTTGAACTGAGGTAATCCATTTCTGGTGTTTGCAAACTCTGTGTGTGTGTGTGTGTGTGTGTGTGTGTGTGACTGAAGATTGACTCCAAGGCCTGGGGAAAAGTACCTAACTAGAAATAAAGAATAAGAAACCAGGAGACCAACAGCACACAAAGACAACTTGGAAAATAGTACAGTCTTTATTCTGGTTTCATTTTGCTTTAAAGGGAGTACAGGTCCTAGTCAGAACCTTTGGAGACGACAAAATGAAAATAGTCATAGTCACTTCGGATCCCAGGAGCGAGCTGCTTTGCTTGCCTTGGGCATCTTCTTCCCGGGTTCTAAGACACCCATTGTTGCTGAAATCTCAGTCCTTATCCCCAATGTCAATTCAGCAATGAGGACATGGTTTTGAGAAAAAGGAAAAAGAAGGTTTATTGCATTGCTAGCAAAGGAGAAACACAGGGGACTCCTGACCCAAAGGCTCTGCTTCTGCCCATCAGCAGGAACTGGGGGCTTTTAAAGAGGTGGTTCAAAGCTGGGTGTGGTGGCACATGCCTGTAATCCCAGCACTTGGGAGGCTGAGGCAGGAGGATCGTGAGTTCAAAGCCAGCCTCAGCAACTTAGCGAGGCCCTAAGCAAGTCAGTGAGACCCTGTCTCTAAATAAAATACAAAATAGGGCTGGGGATGTGGCTCAGTGGGTGAGTGTCCCTGAGTTCAATCCCCGGTTCAAAAAAAAAAAAAAAAAAGGGGGTGGTTCAAAGGCTACATTCCTGTGTTCCCTATTGGAGTTGTGACTCTCGTTGGTTTGGGAGATGGTCATTTCTGAGATGGTCTGGTACCATCTCCAAAGTCTGGATTATTTCGTTCCTATGGTGGGTGGGTGTGTGCTCAGGGGCAGGTAACTGCCTAGGATGGGGCAGGAAGATAATCCTGTTTCCCCTGAGATTAGCGGGGAGAGATTAGGAGGAGCAGGGAGAGAGGAAGAGGAAGAAATGTCCATTTGAACAATGAGCTGCCGTGGCTGGCACAGCAGCAAGGGCTACCTTCAAAGCCTCCAGTGGACCACGGTTACACCACGATGCGTGGCCTTTACACACACCTGTGTCACGGAGACCTTCCTTGATTCCTGTCCTTCTTCCCTTTCTAGTCAGTGTGGAGAGGGTGGGTTGGGGGTGAGACTCTGGAGGAGGTTAGCTCCCCAGGGCAGCTAGAGCAGAGGACAGGGCAGGGACCATTACTTCGTCCCACCAAGCCTGTGGGAAAGGACTTCATGAACTGTACAGAGAGGGCTCGTGACTGCACACAATGGAGGCTCCCGCTTGCTTTCTTCATTGGCTTTTTTTTTTTTTTTTTGCTACCAGGGATTGAACCCAGGGGCGCTTAACTACTGAGCCACATCCCCAGCCTTATTTTCTATTTTATTCGGAGACAGGGTCTCACTGAGTTGCTTAGGACCTCGCTAAGTTGCTGAGGCTGGCTTTGAATTTGGGCCTCCTGCCTCAGCCTCCCAAGCCACCACCGCACCCAGCTTCTTCATTGGCTTTTAAAATGTACCCATGCAGGGGCTGGGAGTGTGCTCAGGGTAGGACATTCCCAGCTGGCACAAAGCCCTGGGTTCCAGTCCTGGCAAGGATCTCATTCCTTCATGGGTTCTGCATTAACAGCCCTCACCCTGGGCAGCACAGCAAGTTTCAGGCCTGGCCTGCTCCCTACAAGGATAATAAGTCACAATGAATGGGAGGAATGTAGGAGGAGAGAAGTGGGAAAGGAAAGACACAGCTGAATAGCCTTTTTATTTGGAAAAAATGCAAAACAAAACTTTATTATTTTATCTTATTTTTGGCATCCTAGAGATCCACCCCAGGGTCCTGGCACTTGATAGGTAAGTACTGACCACTGAGCTACTTCCTCAGTCCTTCCTGACTCCACCCCGCCTTTTTGTTGTTGTTGTTAATACAAGTAATGGAGAGTAAGCTGTGAGGAAATCTTTCTTTTTTTTTTTGGTACTGGGGATTGAACCCAGGGGCACTCCACCACTGAGCCACATCCCCAGCCCTATTTTGTATTTTATTTAGAGACAGGGTCTCACTGAGCTGCTTAGGGCCTCGCTAAGTTGCTGAGGCTGGCTTTGAACTCGCGATCCTCCTGCCTCAGCCTCCCAAGTGCTGGGATTACAGGCGTGCGCCACCGCGCCCGGCTGTGAGGAAATCTTGACCTGGCGAGATAGGGGTAGGTCAGTGAGAAGTCAGGGCCTATCAGGAACAGGTGAGTGTGACTTCTTGGTAGGGGCAGTGTTATCACATGCTGCTACCTGAGGATGGGAAAAGCAAGTGTCCTGATAGGCCAGAGGATGTTCTTGCAAGAGAACATTCTGGATTAGGAGCCTAAGAATTGTACCCCCATGGGGGCCAAAGGAGAGATTGGCAAACTGGGAGACCCAAGGAGGGGGAAATAGTGAGGGGACAGGAGGAGGGAGGAAGCTGAGAGGTCGACCAGGGTGCAGAGGACCCTGAGCCCTGGCTAAAGTTTCTGACTTGTGTCCCCAGAGCATGAAAAACCAGAGAGGGAGTCTTGGTTAGGGTTCTTTGGTTATGTCAAAAGGCAAAATTACAACAAATCTGATGATGGATTCAAATGGCTTTTATTTTACAGACTAGAATGAAAATCTACTGGGTCACCAGTGGACTTTGTAAGGTGGGAACAAGGAAACAGAACAATGGAAACCAGAGCTGAGTAGTTAGCATCGGATTACTCCAGGCTACTATTGTGATAAGGTTTAAAGCCCAGGGGACTTGCTTATGACACTGAGTCAGGTAGGTGGAATCTCCCGTTTCCAGGAAAACTGGTCTGTTTTGGAATCTAACTGCCTCCTTTAAGTTTTGGTTTGATTATGTGGCATTTAGCATGAATCACTCCATTTTGGTTTGGTCTGGCCTTTTGGGATCGAGTACAGGAGCTCAGTCCAAAGCAATGCCCAAGGTCTCCCTCCCATCATTTTTACTTAACAATGAAAAGCAACCAAAGTTGCTTTGGGGAGTGTAGCTTGGTTGTGGTGGAGTGCTTGTCCCACAGGCAGGACTTCCTGGCTTTGATCCCAATAGAACAACAACAAAAGATATAAAAGCAAAACCCCAAACCAAACAAAAACAGGGAACCAAGAGAAGAATTTGGCCTGCAGGCTGTATTTGCTGATCTCTATTTCAGACTTTTTTTTTTCAATAGTGATTGAACTCAGGGCCTCACACATGCAAAGTAAGCATTCTACCTCTGAGCTGCATCCCAGCTCCTTTTCATTTTGAGACAGGTCTTACAAGACTGCTTGGATTGACCTCCAACATGGGATACTCCTGCCTCAGCCTAGCCTCCCAATTAGCTGTGGTCATGCACACCCTGATCTTTGTTTTAGAGAATTCAAGTCATCCATCCTCCTGTGCCTTTTCTTTTTCCACCAAGATTGAACTCAGGGGCACTTAACCTCTGAGCCACATCCCCAGCCCTATTTTGTATTTTATTTAAAGACAGGGTTTCCCTGAGTTGCTTAGAGCATTGCTAAATTGCTGACGCTGGCTTTGAACTCGCTCTCTCGATCCTCCTGCCTCAGCCCCTTGGAGCAGCTGTGATTACAGGAATGTGCCAATTTCCCCACAAGGGAATCTTCCTGCATCAGCCTCCTAGATAACCTCCCCATTGGCTGTAGGCCCACGCCTCAGCACCCAGCATATCACACATGTGTGCTCTTGTTTGTTTTCCAGGGATGAAGAGGGAACCCAGGTCTCAGGCATGCTGGGTAAGTGCTTTACCACTGAGTTAACATTGCCGGATTGAATTATACAACCAAATATTGACCACAAAATAATAGAAAATTATCATTGCTGCAAATATATTGCAATTCTTCAATGGAAGTTATACTCGATGTCAGAAAATAATTTAAACTTTTTGGTTTGTCTGGGAAGATTGAGGCCCTGGGTTCAATCTCCAGCAATAAAAAGTAATAATGGAATAATTAAATTTTTTGGTTCTTATTATCTCATCCAAATTGCTCTCTTCTATAGAATTGGTTTCAATTATAATTTTTTACGGAGTTGTAGTAGTTCATATTTACCGCAATTTTTCAAGTTATGTATGTTGTTTGCATGAGAACCCTGAGCAGGCTGGACCATCGTGGTGTGCACCTGTAATTCCAGTGACCCAGGAGGCTGAGGCAGGAGGATTGCATGTTCAAGGCTATCCTAGACAATTTACCAAGACCCTTTCCCCCAAAAAAGTAAAAAGGGCTGTAGATTTAGTAAAATGTAACAACAGTAAAATAACCCCGGGTTCAATCTACAGTACCAAAAAAAACAAAACAAAACAAAAAAAAACCCGATAGTGATAAAACATCACTAAAAAGACTGTGGATTTTTTTCATTATCATGTATCTTTACAGAATGTTATTAATAGTTTCAGTATAGAAAAATAATAAAATAATTTTGAAATATAGTTTTTTATCTTGGAAATCACAATAAGTTGAGTCCTCTTTTTTTCTTAGGAATTTGCTACAGGAGTCGTGACATCAAAGTCAAAATTCTGCAATTTTACATCAATAATGTATTTTCCTTAAATCTTGCTTCATGTCAAAAACAAAGAATTTCTGAATTTCCCCTAATGCTTTCAAGGCCATTGTGTCTATTACATGTTGGCTCCTAGCCAGGTACTGTGATACACACGTAATTCCAGCTATTCATGGCCTAGGCAGGAGGACCCCAAGTTCAAAGCTAGCATGTGAGTCCTTAAGCAACTTAGCAAGACCCTGTCTCCATGATTAAGTGCCCCTGGATTCAACCCCTGGTACAAAAAAAAAAAAAGGTGGTCTGGGATGTAGCTCCGTGGTACACAGCTCATGGTTCACTGGTTCACATCCCAGTATCTCCCAAAATGTTGGTATATCCGTATCTATCTTTTTTTTTTTTTCTCTCCTGGTGCTGGGGATTGAACCCAGGGTTTTGGGCCTGCTAAACACTAATGCTGTTGCTCAGCTACGTTCCATCCTCAAAATAATTTTTTAAAAATATTTTTTAGATGTTGATAGACCTTCATTTTATTCATTTATTTATATGTGGTGCTGAGAATCGAACCCAGAGCCTCACCCATACTAGGCAAGTGCTTTACCACTGAGCCACAACCCCAGCCCTTTGAAAATAATTTTTTACCATGTCATTCACTGCCAAATTTAAAGAAAATACAAAGCCAGAAGATAGGTATGCCTAGAATTATTTTTCAAGGATCTTCTACTGTAATCTATTATGGTTTTCCCCCACATTTTTGTTCCATTGTCCTGTCCCTGGCCGCTTGAATTATTTTGTCTAGATTCAGCTTTTGTAAGGAGTCTACTGAGAATGTAAAATTCTTTCCTACTCCAGTCATCTGCTAAATAAAAACCCCCCATTCACATTTACATACTTTTGGAAAATTAACCAAATTAAAATAATCGTTATTTGTTCCAGATAGCTTGCAAGTGGAGTCATAGCTAAAATGATTGGGTACAAAGCCAAGTGTCATGCACACCTGTAATTCCCCCTACTCCAGAGGCTGAAGAAGGAGGATTGCACATTTGAGGCCAGGCTCAGCAATTTATCAAGACCCTGTCTCAAAATAAAAAATAAAAAGGCTGAGGCTGGGGTTGTGGCTCAGGGGCACAGCGCTCACCTAGCATGCGTGAGGCCCTGGGTTCAAACCTCAACACCACATAAAAATAAAATAAAGGTATTATGTCCACCAAAAATTAAATATATATATTACAAAAAAA
>JAJEJO010002981.1:0-17503 GCA_020662805.1 Glaucomys volans
ATTTTAAATGAAAACATGCTTGCAAAACAGAGTGGAATTTCTCCAAGATACTCAGAATGCATGCCATGTTTTGGCCCTTTCTACTGACTGTAATACAAGCTCTACCAAACAAGCTTTTATTTTCTTGATAGCTATCAGTCAGCTTTTCCTGGTACTCACACAGAATACCTCTGGGTGCTGCAGTCAAGTGGAATTCCCATATGGCAGGCTTCTGCATGGAATTTTATTTCCATTACACAAGAATTGAAATAAAGCCCACCAGCGAGTTTCAAGAGACATTAAGTGTTCCATAGTTTTAAAAAATCCAATTGTATCTGTGACTTGTTAAGAAAATCACTGTTAGAGACTGAGATTGCCTGAAAGAAAAGGAGACAGGCATCTCCTTTCTTTCCTGGTTGTTTGCGGAGCTATTAAACCTGAGACTCACTCTGCTGCTGCCAGGAACATGAAGAGGCATCTGTGAGAGACTTTTTAAGAGCATTGCTGTGAATACTCAGGTATTTTGGCATGTGGTTTCACTGAACATTTTAGTCAGCTTTTCATCACTGTGACAGAATATATGATACAACCAGCTTTAAAAGACAAAAGGTTTATTTGGTTTCAGAGGTTTCAGTTCATGGTCACTTGGTTCTATTGCTTTGGGTCTTTGGAGGCTCAATATGTCATGGTGGTAATGTTCACCTCAAGGTGGATGAGAAGCAAAAAGACTATCTTCTCCAAGGGTACACCCCCAATGACCTAACTTCCTCCCACTAGGCCCTACCTTCTAAAGGTTCCACACCTCCCAATAGCACCAGAGACTGGGAACCAAGCCTTCAATAGATGAACCTGTGGGCAACATTTATCTAAATTATCCCACTGAGAGGGTCCAGAACATCTAGAGATTTATAAAGGCAGTAGATATTCTGTAGTGCACTATGAAAAGGCTTTAGGAAAAAAATTTAGTGTAACGGCCTGGGAAGAGGAGAGGGAAGCTCCTACTCTGTTTCTTTAAGTTTTGTGAAGAAAGATGACCTTAGGGATTCCCATAGCTCCACTTGATGGATGATGGAAATAAGAGAAGACAGGAGTGGAAGAGTGGGCTGGTTAGTGTGCCAGTGAGGCCAGAAGCACAGTCTGATATCCAGTGAAAGAGCCATAGCTACCCTTCCGTATGAGGAGTCTTCACCACAGAGAAGAAAATTGAACCCTGCCCATTCCCAAGTGCAATGTACACCAATACTATCCACAATGGAGACCTTTATTTCAGTTGAGAGCCCTGATTTCCAATGGAAGCTAATGAACCAGAGAGAATCCAGAGACATTTTCCTACCATCACTGTGCCAGCAGTTATAAAGTATGGTGGCCTGTCCCATCATGCCTTTCCCCATTTCAACCTTCCACCTTTGAGAGGGAAGGGAAGAAGTGAGGGATCATCCTTTAGGGTAGTACCAGTGCTATAGTGGGAGAAGGAGAGAAAAAAAAAAAAGCAGACTATGCCTCTTAGACTCTGTCCTCAGAGCCTCCCACCTCTGTACTAGGGATTTTTTATTGTGAAATAACATAACATAAAATGTACCATGTTAGTCATTTTTAATTATATGGTTCAATGTTATTAACAACATTCACCTTATAGTGTGACAATCACCAGAACTTTTTCATTATCCCAAACTGATACTCAGTTTCAGTTAACAGTTCCCTATTTGTTCCTCCCCTCAGGGCTGGTAGCCTCTATTTTACCTTCTCTCTCTCTGAATTTCTCTATTCCAGGTGGATCACATAAGTGGAATCACATATTTCTTCTATGATCTGACTTGAGATTCATCCATGCTGAAGCACATATCAGTATTTCATTCTTTTTGAAGCTAGACAATATTCCATTCTATGCATAGGCACATTTTGTTCATCCATCCATCTGTAATGGATATTTGGGTTGTTTCCACTTTTTGGTGAATCATACTGCTATAGATATTGTCGTGCCAGTATCTGTTTGAGTCCCTGCTCTCTATTACTTTGGTATGTAACAAGGAAGGAGATTTGCTGGATCATATGGTAATTCTATATTTAATTTTTTTAGGAACTGCCAAACTGTTTTTCCACAGTGGCCACACCATTTTACATTCCTGTATGCAATGTGCAAAGGTTCTAAATTCTTCACATCCTCCCCACACTTGTTGTTTTCTATTTTTTTGAAAGTAGTCAGCCTAACATTGACAAAGACCCTCTGTTTGGTTGAACCTTAGTCAGGTTCAGTCAACCTAGGTCAGTGGTAGTGAGAGTATTGCCAAATCATTTTAGCAAGAACATCCAATCCTTGGCACCTAACCACCTTTGATATCTGCTAGATAGAAGTTCCTCATCCCCCCAGCTTTGATATATGATTCCTTAACCTTCCTTCCTTAGTCAGTTTACCAAGAATTCAACCACTCTTGATGTCTCATACTAATTTTTATATCCACTGAGTTCCTACTCTGCTCATTGGCTGGAAACCCCAGCTATGTTTTCTACATAGAGCTTGATCTCTCTCCCCCATTGTGATAATCTTGGTACCTATTGCAATGGTCTTCAATAAAGACTTGTTACCATTTTACCAAGTGCCAGAATAATTTTTTCTTTAACAGTGAGTGTGAAGTGGTAGCTCATTGTAGGCTTGGTTTACATTTCTGCAATGGCTAGTGATGAGTAACTGGGTGGGATCTTAATATGTGAAAGCATATGGGAAATTTGGTATCTGCCTTAAATTTAAGAACCAACAATGGAACTTTTGACAGAACATGGTTGAAGTCAAAACATTAAGAGAGACGTGTTTATGTCTGTCTCTCACCATGATGAGACTTCTCAGCAAACAGGTTCTACACCCATAAACCTGCCTGCTTCTCAACTACAGGTCACGTCCACTGTAGGTCACATCTCTCTTCTTTCATTTTCAAAGTCAGAAGTCTCCTTGAGTCACCTTCTTCTCCTCCCCAAATCACAGGTAATTCCTACTTGGACCTACATTTCTAAAAGGTCCAGGCTAGTAACTGTCCTCTGGGTAGAAGGGAAACCTAGTTCTTTAGACACACAACAAGAAAAATTGAAATGCAGAGTGACATCATTTCTTCCTGACCCTATCCTTGAGCCATAAACACAATGGATTCTTTGGTTTTCATCCAAATGAGATCAACTACCCCTGGATCAAACAATGAGTGGGGAAAGGGAACTAGCAAGCAACCCTGAAGAAACAAGTGATACAAGTATAATTTTATTAGTGATAAAGATGAGATATGGCCCACCAGGAAGGAAGAGCAATTTTGGGCATTGAGATTGCAGACACAAGAACTCTCTTCAAAGCAAACTACTCCACAATCCCCTGTGGGGCTAATGTCTGCAAAATGGCACTGGCCTTTTATGAATTGTATTAATTACACTCTCAAGCCCCATGCAAATTGCAAAATCATTTTTTCCAATTGAGTTAATGAAGCCAGTTGAGTACAGCACACTGTCTTTCAGCAGAAAATTAGCCCAGCACATTGTTTGTAGATAACAGAAATCTGGTGGACTGTTTTCCTGGGTTATGATTGCAATACATTCTGTGATGCCTGCTTTACAATTTGTCTTCTCTGTGAGTGTGATCCATTTCCCTCTCCCTGAGCTGGATGTGCAGGGGACTGTCACACTTTCTGATGGTGTTTTATCCATCACTGGGGAGCTGCAAATTCATTCTCAAAGTTTCAATACTGAGAGATGTTATTATCACTTGGAAACTTTCACTGAAAATCAGACAGTCTTTGAAAGTGGTTGGCTGCTTCCTGACTGATCTGACCTTCTGACAGCCTCAGCCTCCTTTCCACATGAACTCCAGGCAGCAAAAGAGAAAGCATCCCCCTTCACCTCCCAGTTCTCAGCATAGGGACCACAGTTCTAAAAGAACCAGACTTCTCTGCATTCTTTCCACCTTACAGTCCGGAAACAGCTGGCCTGAACTATTCAATAGGGCCTGTGGCAATTTTGCTTCCCTAGTATTTTTGAGCACTTAGGATATCTTCATGTATCTTAGAAAAAGCTGTCTCATGCAGGCATAGGAATTGCAATTAGCTGCCCATCTGGGAATCACTTCTTCCTCTGCTCTGTGGTTGCCCAGTTCCCACCTGTCCTTTGGTAGGATACAACCCATGCACCTGTTCCTAGACTTTCATACAAGGACAAGTCACAAAATGAAAGGAGGTGAAGTTGTCATTAGTGTTTTATTTTGTCATTAGTGTTTTATAAGCTCCCTATTCTCTGTTTCATTTCCTTAGGGCTGTAGTGGTGGAAGGAGATAACCCAATGAAGTAAATTTATATTAACACAAGAATGGCAGTTAATAGTGTAATGTTCTATCATCCAGGCCATTTACCTTTTATTGGAAAACTCTCAAAAATATTCAAATGTTTCTGACCAAAGGAAAGACTGAAAATGTTTGAATATTCTCACACAAGGGTCAGTGAATGAGGGAAGTATATTTGGATTAGGAGCTTTGGGGGATAAGGGGATGCTCAGATCAGACAACCCCAGCTAGTGAGCTCACCGGGTGATATAATCTGGCATTGGCTTTGCTGTTGTATAATCTCAGGTGCCAGGGTATGCCGCAAATTGCAGCATTTTCCTGTCTCCCCTGAATTCCACCAGGCTGAACTGCCCTTGGATCCATTCCTGGTTCTTTGAGTCTCTACCAGCAGCAACCTTCACTTCACATTGGCCTGAATCCTCACCCTCATCCTGTCACAGAAGGCAAGATTCCTTATTCTGGAGCCCCTTGTGCTGAATGGAGTCCTTATCATAGGGTTTCAACTCTTTTCTCACTCAGACTCTAAGCTCTGACACAGGGGAACCATCCATTTGCCCTGACCTATGCTTGCGCAGCCTGAGATTGACTGGCTTCCTTCAAGGAGCTAGGCTGCCTCTTGGCTAGCTTCTCCAACCATGTGTACTATATATCTCAATTTTTTCCTCTTGCTGTACATGTCCCAGCATGCCCAGTCTTCTGAAACTGTCTTGACTCATATCAAACAGTTTCTCAATATGGCTTTTCAAATCAAATTTGGCTGGTCCCTATACTAAATACTAGGGAAACTTCATGCACTACATTAAAATATTATGATTTTCATCCCATTTAACCTTTGAACAATTTGCATGTGATAGGGTAGGCATTGCTATTCTAAATGAGAAATAGTTTGTAGATAAGCAAACAGGAGTTCAAAGAGAGCTAAACAGTGACAGGGCTGGGATGAAAATCTAGGTCTCTTGGCTTTTGTCCCAAGGCTCTTATCTTCATTTGTCACACTGCCAGGCTTCTCTCATTGTCCATCAAAGTCCATTTTAATCTAGAGAGATTGCTCCCATGGAATAGCAGAGATGGCACATTGAACTCCTGGCTCCACTGGCTAAGGGTATTTTTCTTTCAATTTTGCAAAACAGAACAAGTTCTTTGGGATGCATGTGGAAGGAAGTAGTTTTCCAAAAACATAGGAGGTGTTGTATTGGAAGATAATTTCGATTTTAGACTTAGAAATAAAAAGTACCTCCAAGTTCCACATCCAACAGAGAAACCACGGTGCTCCATGGTTGTGGTTCCTCAGGCAATGTCACATGTACTCTGGGGTCCAGTTGCTAATGCTCACTTACCTGGCTGTACAACTTTCCCCACAACATCCTAAAGGAAATGAGAGTTATAGGACTGGCCTAGGGAAGCATAGTTTTTAAATTCAGAAAACGTGTGATCTTAAAGGGAGAAAAGCTGCCCAAAAATTGATGGTTAAAAATCTGAATGGTATACACCCTATAATTTTTAAACACTATTTCTCTTCTAGGTCTCAAAATAAATGTGATTTATTTATTTACTTTTGGTTAACTTTGTATTATCTTACTTAGTGTAGTTTAGATCAGGGATCAGCAAATGTCTTTCCTAAAGGATCATTGGAAAATATTTCAACTTTGGAGACCATATAGTTATGTAGAAAAGGGTGCAGCTATGTTCAAATAAAATGTTGTTTACAGAAAAAACTGGGCCAAATTTGACCTGTGGTTATAGTTTGTCTAATTTAGATGTCTTATTTGGATAATATGTATTATTTGTGCATTTTTAAATTTGAAAATGTTATAATATTCCAGCAAGGAGCATTCCTATAAATGGCCTCCACCCTCATTCAAAACCATTATTCCAAGCCTAACAGTCTCTCTAGAAAGTCCACCAATATCCAGCAGGAAAATACTCTTACAGATCTCAGAAATGCAATCTTCGTTTACTATTATACTTCCAAAATCAATCAATGGCTTAAGTAAGGGAATGTACCACCTTGAAAGATGCAATGAGTGAAAACAATTTGCACCATACAAAAATTTTAGAGTTCAGTCTCACCTTTTATAGGAAAATTTAGATGGTTTTTATTCTCTGATAAAGGTAGATATTTGAGGTGAAAGAGTGCATAAAGGGAGATTGGATTTGATCCATGAACACTGAATGCATGTGTTGAAGTATCACACCAAACCTTACTGATATGTGCAATTAATGTACATCAATCGAAAGCAAAATAATTTTAAAAGGTCTAAATGGTTCAATACAGGAAACTGTGACAAAGAAATATGTGTAATTAATAAATTGAATTTTTTCATGATACAAATTCGGCTAAAATTTCTTCTACATTATTCATGTTAACTCATAAATAAAATATGAGTAAATCTGAATGTTATGGGAATAAATATATATTCTAAAGCCTAACTATTTTTGGAAATGCTGCTTGGAGGACAGTAGGCTCTTGAGCAGAGTTTGAAGGATCTGACTAGTTCTCTGCATTTTCATCTTCCATGGCTGTCAGAAACCTGCGTCCTAATCTCTATGTTATACTGCCTTCCAGAAATGACACATATTAGTGGAAGATGTTGCTCAGGTAAATGGTGTCAGGCATGACGAAAAAATTTTTTCAGAACCTCTGCATTAAGCAATTAGCTCCTTTGAGTTAGTGACAATGGGTTGACTTTTTCATATTGGGTATTGCCTATTTGGTCCCTAGAAAAGGCCTGGACTCACAGAGCACAGTCAGAGACAAGAGGAGAGGATGTCTCTCTTTACCTACTCCGTGCACACCACATGGGCCATACCTTAAAGTTGATGGTGAGAAAAGAACACATTAGAACTGCAAAAATGGCATGTTCAACTTCTCTAAGGCTGTCACCCTTGTCTGCGCAAGATGATGAAAAGAGTGAAATGATTGTGTTAAGAGAGAAGTTCTGGGTTGTATAGAACATTATTAGGCAGCACTGAATGCGCTAACAAAATGAAGCATAACCAAAAGATGAGGCATCCTGGAACAACACCTTTAATCAAGTCATCATGCCATCCTTAAGCTCTCCATCACAAAAGAAACAGAAAGCAGAGTCCAGATTGGAAAAATTGTTCATCCCTCACTATGGAGATTAACCAGGAGTGCATTCTTACCCCCTACAAATTTACTAAATCTATAAATGGGGCCTGAAGTTAAGCTCTTCCCCAGAACAGATTCAATTTAAGCCCTAGTTCTATGCATTTAATTAACTATCTCTGAAAGAATTTGAAATACCAAAATGGATTGCATATGCTTGGCATTTTTTGCAGGCGTGTAAATTGCATACTTTAAGCAGGGTGGGTGCTTCTTTCTGATTTTACCGGTAGTGGTTTAGGCAAGTTCTTCAAGTAAACGCACATCCAGAAGCAGAAAGAAAAAGACTAGTCTCTCCAATTCCTGTAAGGTTTTCAGCGGTCTTCGCTGAAATAAATGTACTGGAAACAGCAGAAGTAGGAAATGGCACAAAGGCGATAACGTTTGCATAAAGAAGTCATTAGGAAGGTGTACCAATGGAACAATTGTGTGATGTTGCATAACAAATGCACACTTTCTTTTAGTTATTTTAAAGATTCAGTTTATCTAGTCGTTTTTTGCATTTAAAGAGCATGATGCTGAATGATTCTCCATTCCTTAGATGCCAGCAGTTCTTGAAAGAGCATTCACAGAATGATTAAAAGCATAATAAAGAAGTAAATCCTGATGTAATATTTATCCAGCTGGAATTTTCAGCGTAATACATCCAAACCATCCCGCCTCCCAATTTGCACAATCACCATTTAATAAAGGACATATTTTAAATGTAGGCTGTTAAAATCAGTGAGAGAAAACCAGAAACAGAACCATGAAACTCCCCTCAAATACCTCCAAAACTTGGTGCATAGACTAGATCCTCAGTGGGACTTAGTCTAGGGGTTGCCCATTCAGTCCCTTGCAAAGGCAGGCGCTAAAACTTCTCCACATCACTCCACATCATTGATGGCAAAGTAAGGGTGGTCCTCTAAAAGAGCCAAATTTAGTCCACTGCACATAAAAGAAATTTAAGTAACCAATAATCATACGAAAAATTCAACCTCATATGTAGTAAAATATAAAGATTTCAAAGATCTTTTTCTTGTCTATCAAATTAGCAACTGGGGTGTGGCTCCTGGGCTGGCTTTGTTTCCACACTCACTCCCTGGTGTCTCACCTGCACACAGCAGACTGAGTGATGCTGATAAAACCTGTGACATATGGAGCCTCTCCCTTGGTTAGGACCTTCCTGGGCTCCCTTTCCACTAAGGCAAGGCATTCCATGACTTCCTGCCCACTGGCTGCTGCTCACCTCCTCTCATCTCACTCTGCTCACACTAGCCTCCTTGTCAGTCCTTGAAATTAGCGAGTGGTCCCACCACCTCACCTCCCTGCATTTGTTTCTCTATAGCCTGGTGTTCCCTTGGATTTTTCATGGGACTTTATTTCACTCTATTCTCATCAGATATCACTTCCTTTCCAACCAGAAGGATAGCACCTCATCTAAAATAGCATCTCCCTACTGACACCTCATCATGCTTTGTTTTCATGCTACCACTGCACATTATTCTCTGTATTTGTTTATTTTTGTCCGCCCACAGGAGCTAAGTGCCTTGAGGACAGCAAATCCTTGTTGCTCTTGTTTGTGGCTCTGTCTCTAGAGCCCATATCACTACTGGGGAATACGTGCTAGTGGAAGAAATGTGAACGGCGTGACCTGGTGCCATCAAGGCTGTTGCACATGTGTCCCCACTCAAGGACAGTAGGGAGAGATGATAGTGTGATCACAATGGGGAAATAATCTGGCAATGTTATCAAACACCTCTAAAAAGTTCATATCCTTTTACTCAGTTTACCATTCTTAAAAATGTCACTGGAGTGGTAATCTCAGCAGCTTGGGAGGCTGAGGCAGAAAGATTGTAAGTTCAAAGCTAGCCTCAGCAACTTAGTGAGACCCTGTCTCAAAATAAAAAATAAAAAAGGGCTTGGGGATGTGGCTCAGTGTTTGAGTGCTCTTTGGCTCAATCCCTGATACCAAAACAAACAAACAAAAATACTACTGGAGAAATATCAGTCATTTGGGAAAAACTTGCATATGGAGATGTTCTTTTAACAGAAAAAAACTGGAAATGACTAGAATAAATAATAATACAGTCATCCTTTGTTATCTTTATTATCCACAGACAATTGTTACAGGACTCCTGTATACACCAAATTCCCCTGTTGCTCCAGTCCCTTATATAAAAGCACATAGTATTTGCATATAACTAATGCACACCTTCCTGTATGCTTTGTATCATCTCTAGATTACCTGCAATACCTAAGGCAATGAAAATGCTATGTAAATAGTTGTTATACTCTATTGTTTAGGGAATAATGACAAGAAAAAAACTGTACACATTCAGTACAGATGTACTTTTTTTCTGAAATTTTTTTATCTTAGTTTGACTGAATCCTTGGATGAGAAACACACAGATAAGAAGGACTGATGTGTATGAATAATAATACAAAATAGCCACCATTTATTAAGTAATAATTGATAACTATGTACAAAATATTTTGTGCACTAGTTATTTCCAATTTAAAATGAAGACCCTGAGCTAACTTACCCAAATTATCATCTGATAACTTTTGTAAAGAACTGAGAATCTAATACTTGCTGCCTTGTCTGAGTTTTTAAATAAAGGAAGGGTGAGGCTAGTATCATTGAAAAAAAAAATGCACCTGAATCATAATATAGGGCCAAGCTTTTTGTCTTATGTTGGGTTGGGAAAGTCACAGCAAAGGTCACAGTTGTTCTTCAGATTTAAACAATCCAAGGTCCCTGTGCTGCACACAAGGAACTTCATCCCTCCAATCCTCTGAAACTGTGTGTGTGTAGCCCAAGGACATTTGCAAGCATTAATCACTGACCTTTATTAGATCAACATTAAGCAAACAAACTTTTTTTCCCTACCCCACCCTCCCTTCTTTCTATTGGTGCCAGTGAATATGGTTTTCTCTTGAATCCCTGAAGTATTCTCCATGGAGTCTCACTCATTTCCTGTCCGGGAGCCTTGGCATACACTCTGCAGACTGGAGGAGTGCTCAGGAGCCAGCAGCCCCAGGATCTGTTTCTCCTCATTGTCTTGGGGAGAACTCCAGGCTGTTGGATTCTCCTCCAGTTCAATGGGCGCTGTCACGAAAACCAAGCCCTCTGGTAGGCGGCCATCTGGCCCCACAGCCAGACCTGTTGAGGGGTTGGTTCCCATCCCTCTCTCTTGCCTCCCATCACACCCCTCCAAGTTCCAATCCACAAGAGGAAACTAAGCATCCCAGATGCTTGCAGCTTCAGCTGACTACTCCAGTCCTCAGCTCCATATGGTCTGGAGTCACTTTCTGAAATGGCTCTGCCTCTAATTTCCTATTTACTGTTCCTGGGCTCATTTTAAGATTGTGTCCCATTGCCATGATTTTCTCCTGCTACATTTTAAATTGTTTTAATTTGAAGCTGATGCTGCTCAGCTAATTAATCAAACTTCTATCAGCCACACACACATATGCATACTCTGTTGCATTTTAGTGTGTGAGCGAGTGTGTGGATGCAGGCACATGCACCCGGGAGAGTGTGTGTGTGCATGTGTGGGTGAGAGTGTGTGTGCATGTGTGTTGAAGGGAAAATTCCTTTCACATGGCCTTTTGTCCCCAGAAATCTGAAAGTTTCTTTGTCTTGGCAGTTGTCCCAGCAACACCACTCCATGCCCTTTTCTTTGGCCTATTCTTAGGGTATTTTGAAAAAAAGCCCAAGGGCTTTTACAGCGTGGATTCTCACAACAGCTGCAAAAAAACAGGACCAGCTCAGCCCAGTTAGGAAATCCAAATTTACTCAAGTGAGGACTCATTGAAGCTAAACTGTAAATGTTTCCCTCAGCATCTGTTGGATCCCTTTCCCTGCTCTTTCTTGATCACTTATCCCCTTACAGAAGGAGCTAAGGTCCCTGGCTTGTAAGCAAAGTGAAAGATCTTTTCTCCATCACACACTTCCAGTGTCAGTTCCTTAGAGTCTTTCTGAGGTGGGGAGGTGAGGGAGAAATAATATGATTAGTTAATTCAGCAAGCATTCCTGGTGATGGGCAATAGAAACCTCAGGTAACAACCCTATCATTTAATATTCTATTATAACAGCAACAATATCTTAACCCAAAGGAGTTATTAATATGAGACCTTCAAAACCAAGAAAATAGAGAACTATTTGTAGTCATGTCTTCATTCAGTTTATCTTTTGGCCTGCCTCATATGACACCAGATCCCTAAGCAATTCTTTCCTGGGAGATTGACTCTGACCTTAACCCCTGGGCAGAATTTTGTTCTTAAGTTGGAACCACAGTCCTGTTCAGGTTTGCTCTTACCACAGACATTTTTCTGGCAACATCAATGTTCAAGTGAACAGTTTGGAGATCAATGAGAACCTAAATATGGATTTAATTTCCAGGAGTGAGAATCAAACATGAATTTCCTCCTTATACTTTCATTTTAATTGGGATTTTCCTTTTTTCTTTGCTTTTCTCAAAGCAGGGTGAAGAAGCAGAGGTAGGGTAAGAGGTTGGGTCTCCTTTTTTATATTGTTTTTATTGATGAGCAGCCATCTAACCCCATTGCCTGGATCTGTCCCCAGCTGCAGTTTACTACTCAATTAGAGTTTCAGGGATGTGTGCTACAGAGTTCAACCTGCCTTGTTTTTTTTAGAGATCTGTTGGCATTTCAAACAAAGGGGGAATGTGTTTTTAAGGTGGATGGATAAGGGAATCAAAACTGCTGTGTCTTTCTGATTGCAGACAAATGACTATTTAGTAAGCTTGCAAAACCTGTGTGGCTGGTGTCATTGGTGAAGATTGTCCTGCCTCTCTCCTAGAGCACCCAACTTTGAGGAACAGTATCCTGGTTACTAGAAATAGAGAAGGCTTCACATGGACTGGTGTGTAAAGGGAAGATTGGCAGGTGCTCAGGCTCCAGTGATGCTACCACACTGGAATGACCAGTTGACTCAGACAGAAGAACTAATCAAACTAATCTGCCAGCATTATTAAACTAAGAGGGCTAGCTGGTAATGTGACCTAAAGGTGGTCGAGTGAATTGAAGGGCCAGTAGCCAAGAGACCTAATTCTAACTTTTAGCTCTGCCATTTCCCACCCAGAGGTCGTGAAGCACAACTACTGTGCTCTTCCAAGTTTTAGTTTCCCAGTCAGTGGGATAAGGTAAAATGCCATGTGTGAAAACTAATCTTAATTATAATTTTTAAGGAAATACAACCAGTTGATCTGTATAATAGGAAGCAGATCAGTCCTAAGAGAACTACCCCCATGCCCATCCCTCAAAGGGAAGTCATTTTCCAGGGGCTCCCAAGCTTGCAGAACCAGGAGAAGATAGCACACAAAATAGGTGACTTTGAGAGTGTTTGAAAGGGATGGCCCTTTCTAACTTGAAGGGAAAACACATATTTCTTGTATAGTTTTATAAGCATTCTAGAATCGCTGAGAAGCCCATCCTGAGTCAGAGATCAAATCCCAGCACAAACCATGATTCCTGATGATGCAATACCTCTGAAAAGAACCATCTCTTGTCTACCCACAAAGCTGCCTACAGGGCAGGGACTCCACAGTTTAGGCATGTTAAAGCTACTCCTTTTCTGGAGAAGTGAAAGAAGCACACATGATTTATGGCAACATGGAAGGCGATTCACTTGTTGCTATATCAACTTCTGGCAAAATAGTATTAGCTCTAATAACTTCTAGCTAAGCATTTCTCAACTAAACTTCATAGGCCTATGCACCAGCTGCTACCTGAGGGATTAGTTCCGCGCACAAGGCTGAGCAGGCCTGACCAAAACTAGTTCCAAAGATATACCTTTGAGATTCATAGTGGCAGTTTCTTAAATTTTAAAATAAAGCACCCTGTTTCTGTAGTTGAGTCCTTTTATGTTTTCACGTTACTGAATGCTCCTTTGAAACCAAAGGTATTGATATATTCTACCCTGCAGGGAAATCAATAAAAACTTTAATCACAAAATTAAATAAAAACCAAAGCTACTGACATTACATGGTAACACTCACTGAAGCAACAACTTGAAGTTTTATGGTTCTCCTGCGGCTGGCCTTATTATTTGTAGGAAAATCAATATCATCTTTAGAGTAATTTGGGATGCATCCTGTCATCATAGAAAACAAGTTCCTGGTGGACTTCCCCACAAAGGTAAGAAGGAGGCATTGAAATGTGTTTGCCCACCCAGAAAGTGATTATTCCTTGACAGCAGGAACAAAATATGAGTAGGGTGGCCCTAAATAACATCTCCAGCTGTGTCTCAGAGCACGTCATCATCCAAGGCCCTGGGCCATCTTCTACAAACACTCTCTGCTGCTTTTGTGGCTGGGTCACAGGCCTTTCCTGGAATGATTAAAAGCTTAGAGTAGCACATGAGATAAAATGTCCCCAGAAATACTGCACTCGCTTCAGAGAACACATAGTAATAGCACCCATTTGTCATATGACCTTAGTGATGTCTGCTAACAAAAGGTCCTACTTCATATTTGAGGAGAAATAAAAAAGGCTTTTCAAGTAACAGGATTACAGAATTGGATGTAACCTTAGAGGAATTAAGTCCAAAAATTCCAACCTCTTTGCAATTCAGGGTGCTTTCTATAGTATCCCTGAAGGAAGCAATTCCCCTTAATTGTCATATTTCCTTTCTCATCCTTCAGTGGCAATAAGTATTCAGAAACACATGCATGTATACAGCTTTTTATCTTCATGAGCCACACATTTCCCACTTCTAATGAATTATTGGCTGGAAATGCGTTCTTCTCTCCTATTATCGTCTGTGTGGTGAGCCACAGAGTGTAACATGGAACCACTGGCAGCCTGGACCATGAGGGTTTCTCATACAGTAATGTGGTAACAAGCTGCCAATGAACTTTAAGAGAACCTCAAGTTGCTACATGGCATTATTGTAGTCTAACAATATGCTTTATTACCCTGTTGCACTTCTGTTAGATCTTCAAAATGACTTTTTTTTTTTTAGGAATCAAGAATACTCAGAATAGAAAGCAGAACCAAAGCATGGGTCTTGATGATCATGAGGCAGGAGCCAGCCAGGATTAGAAGTGGAGTTTTCTGAAAGTCAGGAAATGAAACCAAAAGATTTTTGCAAGGGTGAGTCCAATAATAAATCCAGCTGAGGTCAGAGCTTATAGGCCCAGCATTATCAACACTGAATCAATGGAAGAAGGCTTAGAATCCAGACATTAGCCAAGTATTTCCTAGAGCAAGAGTTAAAAATTACCACTGGAAGGCATTTTTCTAGGAAGCAGTACAGGTCTCACACAAGATGACAGGTGGCCAGTATTCTTGTTGGTCAGTGAGCCAGCTCAAGGGACAATGGTTGGGATATGGGTAGATAGAAGGCATATTTGCCAGTAAAAGCAAGAAGTGGAAGAGTCAGATTCATTTAGGCTTCTGCATCAGCACCTTAGGACATCAGCATGTCTGTTTTTATGTCCTTCTTTATTTGAGTAACTTCTCTGACTAAATAGCCAAAGGCTTCATCAGGGTAAGTTTCTAAATGCAGTTTGTTCCCAAAAGTTCTCCATGCTCCATCAACACTGGCCTTAACATCCCTATGTGTACCATCTGCATCTTCTTCACCTTTTGTGATAAAGTGTACTCCAATAAACCCAGCTAGCCTCTCTGCTTCCCACTCCCAAAACACTTTCCCCAGAGTCACTTTCATATGTGAAACAGAGCAACAATTCTCTGCATATCTCTATCACTGAACTTAACTATGTTTTAAATGTTGTAACATATGAAGTTGCCAATATTGACAATTTCTTAAATATATATGTATCATACATACATATATTTATATCTTACATACCAATATCATATGATTTGAACAAATAATTATCTGTTTTTGAATCCATATCCTCGGTTAGATCATGAGGAGAGACTATGTTTTCCTTCTGTTATATAATCAGACTTTAATGCATGTTTTGGCACATCTCTGGTGAATGAATGAATAAGTAGAGAGCCTGGACTTCAGGACAGGGCCCACCTTCTTGGGGATGGTTGCTGAGGATATTTGATAATAAGTTTTGTGACCTAGAAACAACCCCTCCATCTGAAAGAAATATAAACAGTACACATTTCTCTGGATAATCTATTTCCTCAATAAAAACATGACCACACAACAGATAAACATACTATTTTATGCCCTAGCCAAATGATTTTTCTTTTAGGTTACCATATCCTCCAGTACCTCACAGGATGGGAGCCAGCCCTTGAGACTTGCTCTTTCATCTGGTATTTACATGTGGTCTCTTGACAACAAAGGCTAGGACATTTTGGCTGAAGACACTGGCTTTAAATCTTTCTATTACAGCCTCACACATGGCTGATCTGGTTCCTGGGTAGATACTGACACCCATGCGAACCCTGTTTTCCTCCCTGGGTATTCTCTACATTGATCTCATGACCATGGTGTTTCTCTTGCATCACTCAATTCAGTGAGCCATATCTAACATGGCTCTAATAATGAGATCACCTTAATCATTAGCCTCCAGAGGAAACTTGCAGAAATATATTTGAGCGAAAATATTTTCTTCAAAATGATGTTCAGATTCTTCCACAATCAAGTGAAAAGACTCTTCTAACTAAACATATCATAATTTCTCATGCAAAATTCTACCTCATAAATGAATAAAGTGACAAAACCAAAAACTTAAGACCAAAGATTCTTAGAGAAAAGATGGATCGAACCCTGGGCTTTGCACATTCTAAACACCTGCTCCATCTCTGAGCTATGCCCCCAGACCTGTACGTGTATATGTGTGAGTAAAGTAAAACAAAATATACATGTACATTGATTTTTAACAACACTTCAATGAATCTTAGGTAAAATTAGTGCATTTTTTAATCTTTCTGATTGATATCATTTTTAACTTCTTTTTATGGGTGTGTTGTAAGAGAGAATTGAATTTTTCCAAGCAATTTTGGAAAATTAAATAAAGTCATTGATGTTTAATATTGACTTCTACTCCTAGTCTATGGGGCAATTGTTGTAATGACTGGCCATCTTCACAAAACTGGCAAAAAGATTTTCTCAAAGTCTGAGAGTCATCTCTCACCCACAGGGAAGGTCCAAGTGACACTGGATGTTGGTGATAGGTAAAATGGTGTGTTCAGTTTGTATTCCCAAGGCTCAGAGGCATCACCATTTCAGCCTGAATTTCAGTATTCATGGTGCCAAAGAGAGAAATAAGTTAAGGGATAAAGCTCCATATGTTAGTCTGGGCATATTTTACACCCAGCCAGTTGATTTGCACTTGACATTCTCATCTTCAGCAGCTTTGCATTAGGAGTCAAACATCAGCTCAGCTGTTTATTAGTATGGAAAGCTATCGGTGGGTTAAGTAATAAACTATTAAGCCCACTTTAAAGTTTCAAGTAAACAGAAAAAGGTAGAGTTCTGCTTAGGGACAAGGGAATTTTGTATTCTCTACCCCTCTGGGTTTGCCAGATTCAGAGGATCAAGAATAACAGATGGTGAGATCTGCCATAATATGTAGTTTAAGTCTAATCTTATTATATTTATGTTTGGATTTAGACAACATTGTACAATATCTAATTCCTGGTTTCTTAGACTTTATCAGCCTGAGGATCATTCAGGGCTTGAGTAATGATCACAGTGGTATTCAGTATCGCAGCCTCATTCCATTTCTTTTTGAATTGCAAGTCCCTCTACTGAGGGGACCAGGTGACATGGGTTGTTTCTGTTCTCTTGGGTTATTGCTACTACATCACTGCTCAAATGGGATGGTTGATGCATTTGCTGAGCCAAACACTCTGTGCTTGTTCTGAGGGCAGAAAGACTGGCATCATGCTGAATCACCCCAAATAGTTTCCTCCAACCATATGCTGATATCCTAAAATGAAATGCAAGGACTTCATCTCTCTCCTACCACATGGTAAGTTCTTGGCTTACCAGGAAAAATGTAATTCACCCCCTCATGCCCATTTACTTGGAACATTTTGTTTCTCCTCTTTGCTCAAGCATCTTAAAAGTCTTAATTGAATGTCCTGAGGCTTAAAGTTCCTTCCACCATTTTTCTCTGGAATTGATAGGGGCATAGGATATTTATGCA
>JAJEJO010002981.1:27300-125959 GCA_020662805.1 Glaucomys volans
AGTGCTGGGGATTGAACCCAGGGCCTTGTGCTTGTGAAGCAGGCACTCTACCAACTGAGCTATATCCCCAGCCTGAAGTCTAACTTTTATAAGTTAGAAATTGCAACTGGATAAAGAATAGCACCAATGAGGCTGGTGAGTAAGGCTTGTGTGAAGTTTGACAAAACATATTTGCTTTCATATAGTTATAAATTGGATATTTGAAGTCTTAGGATGGTGCGCTGGCTTAAGACTGACCATCCGTTTGATAGTGAGAAGTCATCAAAAACTCCTCTACATTAGTAATATGCAAACCTTAACCAGTGCTTTTCATTCTCATCATCAAAAATTGATTTATATATTTTTAGTCATTAAATCAATGTTCTAGGCAAATATGTAGAGGTTGGCTATGTTTGCCCTATTTTTTTATTAGAAAAATAGTGGCTTCCCTGCCCCCTGCCACACACACACATATACACACAAAAGCACCTGCTAACATTTCTCTGTCAAATGTCCAGTTCTAGTTGCAAGGAATTATTCAGAAGTATTTTTAAGTAGGCATGAATTACTACTTTGAGTAATATTGGGATTTTGTTAGGAAGGAGTGAGAATAAAATCAATATCATGAAAAAAGCAGTATTTGTCACTTAGGTTCATAATTATTTCATTTTTATCTAAGAAATTGCTCTATGCTTGTATCTAATATATTGTAAATGAGAAATCTGATGTTGGACTTTTTTCTTTAAGAACAATAATTCTGGAGTCTCTGGGTAAGTTTTTCCATTTGCGGTTGTTATTGCTTCTCTTTCAAAAGGGTGATTATAATCAAATAGTGAAGGAGTCCTACTTGAGAATTTCTGCAGTTGAGATTCCCTGGTGTCAGCGAGCTACCTCTCTGTGCATCTTCCCATATGAAAGCTCATTCAGTGCTTCTCCTGCTTTTACATAGAAACTTTCTCCTGTGCTTCTCATGGCCTCCAGCTTCATCCTGGATGATGCCCCTGTGCAGTTTTCCACTTGCATTTTGTCAGAATTTCTCGTAGTTTCTGAGTTCCTTATAATTCTCTTTGATCTTTCCAAGTAAGATAGTGCATACACATTTATTTTATGTATTTGATATGAAAAGGTGGAGTCAGTAGCTTGTGCTTTTTCCACCAACTTAAAACTTAATATTCTAAATAATTCACAAATGGATTGGGTGTGGTTTACAACTAATGCTAGAGTAGGTCACTTGGAAGAGGTCATAGATAACAGCTTATATAATCTTTAGGAACTAAACTATCTGCTGTGCAAGGTGGAACTTGCCGAGAACAACTACTTTCAACTACCCTAAGTTTCTCACAGTGATTGCAGGTCATGCTTGTTTATGCCCACAGTAAGTTAATGGATGATACACTCACTTGACTACGAGTCCATGCTTCAAATAGGGCAACAATATCAGATGTAACTATGATCAGTGGAGAGAGAAATATCAGTCCTTTGTATCATAGTTTCAATATGCCTATGGAATAGATATTAACAGGCAGAGTATAGTTCTTCAGTTTTTCTTTGTAAAACTATTTCATTTTAATTATTATAGATAAAAAGCCTGATGAACCTGAGAGGTAGAAGACAACATCATATGCTCTGTTTCTCGTATATTCTCAGCTAATAATGCTATACTTACAAAGCTTGCCATCTTTCCTGACGTTCTTTTTCTTTCTACTAGATCTAGCAAGAAAGTTCATAGCCTAAGAGCTTGCTTTTGCAGATCTCAGGATCTTGATATTCCCACGGCATACTAAGCTGCAGAGAAAGCAAATAGAAATTAAGATGACAAAAACAAACTCCAAAGTAGAAAACTCTGCTCTCCACACCCCTACAAAATCTCCAAGCTGCAATCCAGAGAGATGCCCACTTTGCATATTTTGTCAGTGAACTCCCTTAAGTGTATCGGAGCAAAACCGGCTTTGTTATGAAATGACCCTGTTTTTCCTGTGGGTTCTGGAGAAGGGAGCCTGCAATGACCCAAGGGACAGGATAACATCCCAGGAAGCACTTTTAAAGGAATGAGGTTGCTCTGAGCTTATTTAAATTCCATCTTCTCCATAAAAATTTCTCTGATTACTGAGCATTAACTCAGGATGTTTTTCCAGTTCTCTGAATTCCTAAAGCCCTTAGAATATATGGCATATTCTGATTTTTAGCTTAATCTCATGATTACCATTTTATGGCTGCTGTCTGTTTAAAACCTTGTCTCTCCCATTATCAGATCACCTCCATATGCTCAGGGGTATGGTTCTCAGTTCTTGGAGCTACAGAGTTCCCAGAATACTAGATGCAGAGCAGGCAAGGGCTTCATAAATACTGGTTCATTTCACCTGAGAGAAATTGTCTAATAACTGTCCTCAAGACAATAAGTTTTTATTTAAAGAAAATAGAGCCATCCTTAATGTCCAGAGTACCAAACAAAAGGAGTTTGGCATACATTCAAGCAGGAAAGAGTTCTTCAGTGAGATCCAGAATATGTGCAAAAGATTTCAGCAGCTGTGGATGGTGCAAACAGGAATGAATTGCTCACAGGGCACCAGCAACTAATGGAATATTAGCTGAAAGTTTCCTGGGTGGGTGGGAGGTTGCTTCCTGATTGATACATACCTGCCTACAACACTGGGTAGTGATGCTAAGTGGGGAATAACATACTTGGAAAATAATTCAATGCAAAAATTTTTTTATAAAGCAACATTATTGAGGTTACATGGAATATCACAGATACCCAATGAAATGTACCTATTTTAAGTGTTAGCTGGGCATGGAGGCACACACCTATAAACTCAGTGGCTCAGGCAGCTGAGGCAGGAAGATGTCAAGTTCAAAGCCAGCCTCAGCAACTGTGAGGCACTAAGCAACTCAGTAAGACTCTGTCTCTAACTAAAATACAAAATAGGGCTGGGAATGTGGCTCAGTGGTTGAGTGCCCCTGAGTTCAATTCCCAAAACAAAAGAAAGAAAGAAAGAAAGAAAGAAAGAAAGAAAGAAAGAAAGAGTATGCAGTATGCAAAAAATTTGGACAAATGTATCTACATTCTGTATCCAAAACTCCAACTAAGATGTAGAGCATTCCAACAGTACTAAAGGACCCTGTTATTCCCTTGTAGTCAATTCCAACCCAGCTCCTGCCCCAGCTCCAGGCAATACCTGATGTGCTCTTCATCACCATACTTTGGTCTTATTTTTGTAGAATTTAATATGAATTGAATCATGTAGTATTTGTTTCTTTTTCCTGTTCGTAGCTGAATAGTATACCATTGCATGAATGTACTGTTTTGTTTGTCTATTCATAAAAATGAGCATTGAAGTAGTTTGCCTTTTGTCTTTGTTTCATTTCTCTAGGATAAATATCTAAGAATGCAGTTGCTAGAAATTTGAAAAGTGTACTTGCTGTTCTTCAAAATCATTAGACCATTTTACATTCCCATCAATGTATGAGCCTTCTAGCTTTCCATATCTTACCAACATTTGGTACTGTCAGCCTTTTTATTTTTTGCCATCTAGTGGGTATGTAGTATATCTCATTATGTTTTCCTTTTTTTGTTGTTCCTGGTACTAGGAATTGAACCCAGAGACACTTACCACTGAACTACATCCCCAGCTCTTTTGATTTTTTATTTTGAGACAGATTCTCACTGAGTTGCTGAGACTGGCCTCAAATTGGCAACCTCCTCTCTCGGACTCCTGAGTCACCCCATGTCTGGATCTCATTACATTTTAAATTTTCAATTAGAGGTAACTGAGCAACTTTCAGAAATTTATTGACTATATATTTATCATATTTTGTGAAGAATCTGTTCAAGCCTGCCTACTTTTTAATTTGATAGTTGGTCTTATTGCATTGAACAAGTATTTTATATATTCTGGATGTAAGTTCTTCATCGGGTCTAGGTACCACAAATGCTTTTTCCCAGTCTCTTCCTTACTTTTTCACTACCTTACTAATGTATTTTGAAGAACAACTTTAAAAAAATTTTTTACAGACTGCATTTTGATTCATTGTACACAAACAGGGTACAACTTTTCATTTCTATGGTTATGCATAATGTAGATTTATACCATTCATGTAATCATACATGTACGTAGGGTAATGATGTCTGTCTTATTCCACCATTTTTCATACCCCCACACCCTCCCCCTCTCATTTCCCTCTTCATAATCTAAAGTTCCTCAATTTGAAGAACAACTTTTTAAAAAAATTTAAAGAAAATAATTTATTTACTTTTTTCTTTTGTGTCCTGAGAAATATTTCCTTATTCCAAAGTCACAAAATATTCTCCTGCTGGGTGTAATGGCGCACACCTGTAATCCCAGCACTTGGGAGGCTGAGGCAGGAGAATCACGAGTTCCAAGCCAGCCTTAGCAACTTAGCAAAGCCCTAAGCAACTCAGTAAGACCCTGAAGACCCTGTCTCTAAATAAAATACAAAATAGGGCTGGGGATGTGGCTTAGTGGTGGAGTGCCTCTGGGTTCAATCCCAAGTACAAAAAAAAAAAAAAAAAAAAAAAATTCTCCTGCGCTTTCTTTTACATCAATCAGTGGTCAGCAACCTTCTTGTAAAAGGGCATATAATCAATACTTTTGGCTTTATGGACCATATGGTCACTGTTGCATCTATTCAGCTCTGCCATTGCAGCACAAAAGCATCCATTGATAACACAAACAATTGGGCACAGTTAAACACGGCCAGTGGACCATGGTTTATCAACTCCTAGTAATCAGCATTAGAGATTTAATTTCTATATTTAGGATTATGATCCATTTCCAATTAATTTTGGGATACCATGTGAGTGATGATTCAGATTATTATTATTTTACATTTTGTCACATGCATATGTAGATGTCCAGCAAAACTTAATGAGAAGCTATTCTTTTCTCATTTGATGATCTTGGCACCTTTTACAAAATCAATTAGCCAAGTATTTCTGGACTTTCTATTCTGTTCAATTGATGTATATATATATATGTTTATTCTCATGCCAGTGCCACACTGTCTTGATTAATGTATATTTTCAGTAATTGTTGCAATCAACTACTGTGTGTGCTTCATCTTAGTTCTTTCCATTTTTCCAATTTTTGGGGGGGGGAGTCGTGTTAAAAGTCCTTTCCTTTTCTAATATAAATATTAGAACCAGTTTTCTAGCTAGGATTTTGACTGGAATTGCATTGAATCTATTGATTAATACTGGAAGAGTTGTCATCTTAATATTAAAATTTCAAACTCATGAACAAGATAAATCCATGTATTTAATTTTTTAGACTTTCTCTTAGGTCTTAAGCTCATTTTGTTAAATTTGTCTCTAAGTATTTCACGTTTTGAATCCTATTATAACACCATTGTTCATTTCAATTTCCAATGTTTTAATTCAATTACTATTGATTTTTTAAATGTTGAACTTGTTGACATGCTAAATTCAACTTTTAATTTGAGCAGATTTGGAGGGTTCCTTAGATGTTTAATACATACAATAATGTTCTCTATGAATTAAAATAGCTTGCTTATTCCTTTTCATTGTATCAAGTTTTCTTCCTGTGTTTTTGTTTGTTTGTTTGTTTTGTTTATTTTTTTTCCTCTTTACTACATCACTGGCTAGGATTTCCACTGTAATGTTGAATGAAAGTGGTGGGAATGGACATTCTTTCCTTGTTCCTTATCTCAGGTGGAAAGTATAAACATTTTTTCATTAAGTGTTATGTTCATTGTAGATTTTTCATAGATCCCTTTTTCAAGTTCAGAAGTTGGTTTCTATTCCTGAAATCAGCTGAAAGATGTTATCCTTTTCAATCATAAACTATAGTTAAGCTTTATTAAATAGACATCTGTTGAGATAACATGACATTTTTTTTTAATTGTTAAGTCTTGGGATTTAGCTCAGTGAGAGAACATTTTGCCTCCTATGCATAAGGCCCTGGGTTTAACTCCCAGCACAGAAAAATAAATAAATAAATTTGGTTAATTACATCAATTGATTTTCAAATGTTTTAAAATTAGTCTTACATTCCTGGGGCAAATCCCAATAGTAATCATATATTATATTTTTCATATATTGCTGTATTCTAGTTACTAATTTTTGAAGGATTTTTTGTGCCTTTGTTTATGAGGGATATTAGTCTATAGTTTTATTTTCTTATAATATCATTGTCTGTTTTTGGTATTAGGGTATTCTGAGCTCATGAACTGAATTTTAAAGGGTTCTTTCCTCTTCTATTTTCTGAATCATTTTGTGTAGGTTTGGGTACTATTTCTCCCTTAAATGTTTCATATGTTCTACCAAGAGAATCATTTAAGCATGGATTCGTGTGTATAAAACTCTTAGTTTTGACTTTAAATTTATTTATAGGTATAAATAAATTGATTTACAAACTTATAACATGAATAAATTCTTCTCTATTTCTTTTTTTTAAACCAATTTTGGCAATGTGCATTTTTCAAGAATTTTTCTGTTTTTTCTTTGTCAGAGATTAGCAAACTTTTTCTAAGGGGACAGGTATTAAATATTCCAGGTTTTGTTGCCATACAGTCTCTGGGGTAATGAATCAACTATGCTATTTATAACAAAAAGCAAGCATGGAAAATCCATAAACAAATGGATATGGATGTGCTCCAATAGAACTTTCTTTGCTAAAACAGGTGACAGACAACCCATTGCCATAGTTTTCATGCTCATTTCAAATTTTTGGCAAGAGGTGTTTGAAATATCCCCTCATTATTTTTTCAATATCTGTTATATCTAGAGTGGTATCATTCATGATATTGATAATTTTTCCTTCTGTTTTGATGAGTCAAATCAATATCAGTTTTATGGATTTTTGAGTTTCGCTTATTTTTTCCATCTTTGCTTTTGCTTTTCATTTCTTTGGAATCTGCTCTTATCTTTAATACTTCATATCTTCTACTCACTCTAGGTTTAGTTTTCTTTTTACAGTATGTTAAGCTGGAAGTTTTAATCATTAATTTTAGTTCTTTCTCCTTTTAATATCAACCTTTAAAGCTTTAAATCTTCCTCTAGACACTGATTCAGTTACATCTCACAAGTTTCTTGTGTTTTAACTGACATTTTATTTACCAAGTTTTCTATCTTCCTTTGTAGTTTCTTCTTTGACTTGTGAGTTATTTAGAAATTTGTTATTTCATTTCCAAATCTTGGGTGAACATTTTAGATATCTGTCTGACATAGATTCCTGATTTAATTCCAATGTGATCAAGAACATTCTCTGTACCATTTCAGTTCTTTTAAATTTATTGAGACATTAAATTATTGAAAACATTATTGAGACATTTATTAACCAGTATTTGGTCATTCATTGTACACATTCCATATGCACTTGAAAAAATATATATATTCTGTTAGTAGCTAGAATGTGCTGTAAATATCAATTAGTTCCAGTTGCTTGGTATTCTTAAGTCTTTGATATCCAGATTGACTTTTTTGTCTACTTGTTCTGTTACAAAGCAAGAGTGGGCCAGGCGTGGTGGCGCACGCCTGTAATCCCAGCGACTTGGGAGGTTGAGGCAGGAGGATTGCGAGTTCAAAGCCAGCCTCAGCAACTTAGCGAGGCCCTAAGCAACTCAGTGAGACCCTGTCTCTAAAGAAAATACAAAATAGGGCTGGGGATGTGGCTCAGTGGCCGAGTGTCCCTGAGTTCAATCCCTGGTTCCAAAAAAAATAAGAAAAAAAAAAAAAGCAAGAGTGGTAAAATCCTCAAATACCTTTGTCAGCTTGTCTGTTTTTCTTTTCAGTTCAGTTAGAATTTGCTTCACATATTTCAAAGCTCTATGATTAGGAATATAGAGTTCTGACAGTAATCCTTCAAAATTTTTATAATTATGAAGTGTGACTCTTTATATTTGATAATTTTCCTTGTTTTGAGGTTCCTTTTATCTAATATTAATATATCCACTCTAGCCCTCTTTTGATGATTGCTTGATCTATTATTTTCTATTATTTTGCATTTTTCCAATTTTAAAGTGGAGTTCTTGTAGACAGCATTGTGTTGGTTCTTTGCTTTTTAGTCCAAGCCAACAATCTCTGCCCTTTAATTTGAATAGTTTATAATTTTACTTTTAATGTAAACATAATTCTAAATGGTTGAAATGTATCATATTGCTACATATTTCTATTACATTTGTATTATTGTACTTTTTCTTCTTTTCCTACTTTTCATTGAATTGAGTATTTTTAATATTCCATTTAATATTCACAATTGGTTTTCTAAGCTGTTTTATTTTTAAGCTGTTTTATTCTAAGCTGTTTTATTTTAATAATTCTATGCAACTTTAGTGATGTTCAGTCTACATTGTACTACAAATTATGAGTTCATGTATAATCTACAAATTTATAACAGTGTGCTTCTACTCCCCCACTTCCATTACTATACTATTATTTTAATAATTTTACTTCTTCCCATACTATGAACCCCATAATACATTTTTATTTTTATTACTTTTTCATACGTTTTAGATCTATATATCTTATAGACCCACATTTTTAAAAATTATATTTGATTTTAACCAAGAAATTATCTTTTTGAATGGTAGATCAGCTTTGTATTCCTAGAATAAACTCCACAGGTTATAATATACTATGCTTTTAATATCTTCTTTTTTAATTTTTACTTTTACAGACTGCATTTTGACTCATTGTACACAAATGTGTACAACTTTTCGTTTCTATGGTTATGCACTATGTAGATTCATACCATTCATGTAATCATACATGTACACAGGGTAGTGATGTCTGTCTCATTCCACCATCCGTCATACCCTCACCTCCTCCTCCCTCTTATTTCCCTCTACATAATCTAAAGTTCCTCCATTCTTCTCTCACCCCCCACACCCTCACCCCCATTATGTATCATCATCCACTTATCAGGGAAAACATTCAGCCTTTGCTTGTTTGGGATTGGCTTATTTCACTTAGCATAATATTCTCCAATTCCATTATTTATCTGCAAATGCCATAATATTATTCTTCTTTATGGCTGAATAATATTCCATTGTGTATATATACCACAGTTTCTTTATTCATTCATCTGTTGAAGGGCATCTAGATTGGTTCTACAATCTAACTATTGTGAATTGAGCTGCTATAAACATTGATGTGGCTGCATTACTGTAGTATGCTAATTTTAAGTCCTTTGGGTATAAACTGAGGAGTGGGATAACTGGGTCAAAAAGTGGGTCCATTCCAAGTTTTCTAAGGAATCTTCATACTGCATTCCAGAGTGGCTGCACCAATTTGCAACTCCACCAGCAATGTAAGAAGTATGCCTTTTTCCCCACATCCACGCCAACATTTATTATTGCTTGCGTTCTTGATAATAGCCATTCTAATATTTTCTAGACTTGGCTTTCTAAAACAGTTCATATATGATTAGACATTGTTTTAAATACAATAGTGCCATCCAAATCCAATGACAGGAAATAGCTAGGAGAACTGTACGATGTCAGGGGATCAGAAAATTCCTCTTGGAAGAGAAAATATGAAAGACATAACATACAAGAGGGAAGCAATTGCTAATTAATTACAATTCTGTCATTTAGGAATTCTCTGACACTAGTTGAGGTAGAAAATAGTCTAGTGAACAATTAGTATAAACTTATTATTTCACAGATGAATATAAAACCCAGAGAGAGTAAAAGAATAAAGAGACTCACCTGAAGTTTCCCAGTGACCCCTTTGCAGAGCTGTGACCTGCCTGCTTCTCCTGACTTTTGGTAAAGTGATAGATTTGGTATACATGTGCTTGCATCATAAAAGTTGATTTTAATTTGTAGTGTCTGTGATTGCCAGGATGTGACATTACCATCTGGGACAGTTCAGACAAGTTTACTTCCAGACTCAAAATGATTTTGGCATTGGGTGGAGTTTTTAAAATGTTAAAAATAGCCCATGAAGCCAGGCATGATGGTGCATGCCTGTAATCCCTGTAACTTGGAATTGCTAAGGATTACAAGTTCAAAGCCAGCCTGGGTAACTTAGTGAGACATCAGCAACTTAATGAGATCCTGTCTCAAAACAAACAAACAAAAAACAAACAAAAACAAAAACAAAAAACCTGGGAATGTAGCTCAGTGGTAAAGAACCACATGGTTCAATTCCTAAGAAAAAAAAAAAAAAAAAGCCCTTAAAAGAGAGGATCATAGAGTAGCCCAAGAGTTTAATTTTCCCTTATAAATGTATATAAATTGAGTTATTATTTACCTGTAGTAAAAAATCACAGATATTAGTTGTACAATTTTATCACTTTTGACAAATATGTACACTTAGGTAATTCATACTTTATAATAGAACATCCTTCCACAATCCAGAAAGTTCCTTTGTTCTCATTCTTAGTCCTCTCTCCCTAGAAGTAACCACTTTTCTGAGTTCATAACCATAAAAGTTTCACTTGTTCTAGAACCTCAGGTAAAGAAATTATGCAATAAACAGTCTTTTTTATTCGAGTTCCTTCACTCAGTGTTCTGTTGGGTTTCATCCACATTGTTACATGCATCTGTACTTCATTCCTTTATATCTCTGAGCAGTATTTCATTGGGTGACCCCACATCACAGTTTTTTCATTCATTCTCATGTTAATGGACTCTGCACTATTTCTAGATTTTGTTGTTATTGGTGACGCTTTGAGAAAGAAACTGCTATCCACATTATTGCATAAATATTTCTGGACAGACTTTTTTTTTTCCTTGGATAAACACGAGGACTGAAATTGCTGGGTTATATGTAGATATATGATCATCTTTTTAAGAAACAATAAACAAAGTTCCAAAATAGTGGTACTGGATTACATACCCACTAGTAGCGTATGAAAGCTTTGGTTGCTCCACATCCTCACCAATGTTCATTGTTGCCACTCTGTTTTATTTCAGCCATTCTAGTGGATGGGTACTCATATCTTATTGTGGATTTAATTTTCTTTGATTATTCACAATACCAAAAATTTTTATGTGTTCATTGGACTTTGCGCATCTTCTTTTGTAATGTGTCTGTTCAAATCTTTGCCCATCTTTCTCCAATTAAGATCTTGTCTTTTGTTATTGAGCTATAGGAACACTTTTTAGATTTGGAATACCAGTCATTTTTCAGGTAGATTTCTGGCAAATTTCTTAGACTTACTTCAGGGCACATTTACTCAAGAACAGCTTTGAAACCAGCAAGAACAACTACTGCCTAGAGCATTTCCATCTTCACCATCCCTTTCTCTTTAGGTCTAGGGTTCTTGGTGAGAGTGAAACCAAGCAGGGCTTACCTGGGGGTGCCTGTCAGGATGTTGCAGCTCTCAGGTCATTTCTGGAATATAAGAACATACCAATATGAAATCAGAGGGGAAGTTTGCAAAGGTTCTGAGTCTACAAGGAGGTACACTGTTATGGTCTCAACCCACTTACTCCAAAAACTATCTCACACAGTTGGCTCTCACACCAGCTAACCACACCCTCCCCATGTTATTCCTGATGGGGAAGTTGCCACATCCTACCATCTTGTCACCAGGGATTCCTGGTTTCTTTTTGCTTGACTTTGAACCAGTTTTTTCCTTTAGAACAACCCTCTCCGGTTAGAATGGTCAAAGGGAATTGTCCAAAGGAAATTTAAAAGGAAGTTCAAGAACTTAAAAGCAAATGTTCCCTGGGTGAGAAAGATTCTTCCCTAAACTGACCTCAAGATCTCTTCTTTAGGCTTTCCTAACCTCTCTGCTCCTTGGGAAAACCATGCAAGTTCATGCCTAAGATGTTCTCTGATCCTTGGCTTATTGTTCCTGGCCACTTGCAGCTGGCGTGCACACAGGATATCTAGGGTCTTGACTTCTGCTCTTAGTAGCATCAACTCCGAATGCCTATGATTTGCCCACGAGAACAAGATGCCGACTTTAAATACACCTTCAGAAACCCAGTTGCCTGGCCATCCTCTTCCACTCAAGCATTGATCCACAGGCTTCTCCTTCTGCCTAAGCTTTTCAATTGCTCTGACAATTAAGATATTTATTAAAGAGGTCTGCAGTGTCTAGACTCAAGTTGTTGTTTTCTAAATAGCGGCTACTACACAAGCAGCTGTGCTCGCTTGGATCTGATTGCTCCACACATTTCCTATTCTATTCATTAAGGGGTGAATCATGTGTTTATTAGCTGAAGCACACCCCCTGAAGTGTATTCATATTATCAGTCCCATATGAGAGAAAAGGAAGCTGGCAGATGAAGTGAAAGGACACCATGGAAGCACCGCCTATTTGCACAAAGCACTTTGACTTGTGTTAGCTCAGTTGGTTTTCACAGAGACCCCACTTGGTAGATGAGTTCCTTGCTACTATCTCTACTGCAGCAGGTCAGAAAACAAGAAAGGGCTCAGGGCTAAGCAAGTCACCCAAAGGCCCACAAAAGGTCAGCTGTTAAGCAGAAACCAAAATGCTGGGCTCCTATTTCCTGGCTCAGTCCTCTCTCTCCACCCTCTCAGCTTTTAAATTATGGTGAGTCAGCTGGATGGAGGACCAGAATAGAGTTTGGATGAAGACAAGGAGGTGCTGACATCAGGGCAATGAAAAAAAAAAGCCAAATCAAGGACACATTCAATTGCCATAAAGGAATGGGGACCATACTGAGGCCCTTCTCAACTGAAGGCATGCTCCAGCTCCCAGCCTCAGGGCTTCTGCAGCCCACAGAGATCAGGACTCAGAACCTAAGGCCCAGGCTTTCCAATCACTGCCTGCCTGGAAGCTTCTCCCATAATCAAGCTGCTGCTCTGTGATTTAATACCTTCCCTCCTGCTCTCCTCTTCTTCCTGCCTGTTGAGTACAGCTAGTGCGGATCATCCTGAAAACTCACTAACATGCAGAATGGCTTCCTTCCTTCAGGGGAATGAGTTGTTCACTTTGGAAAAGGAATGCTTCTCTGACTGCCTCTGTATTGGCTAGGTTTTCAGCTAGCACCTGGTGCCCTTTGCTTAAGAGAAGACAGGGCAGAGTTTTTTTGTTTTTTGTTTTTTTTTCTTTCTAATGCATTTTTCAAGTAGTTAGAGACAATTATCTCTCTAGAGAGGAGAAGGGTGATTATTATTGAGAAGAAAGAAGTAAAACAGGAGCAAGTCCTAACATGTCCTGCAGGAACCTGGCTCAGTGTTTCCTGCTTATTTGCTCCAGTGAAAAGAAAATGCCAAAGGTGGTTCCAAGGTCAATGACTGATAACCTCCTCATCTGCTCTTTGAATGAGATTCTTACAGTTCTTCTTGTTCTGGGATCATAGCAAAAGGAAAATTAAATTAAAACTGACACGAAAGGAATCACATTTGGGGAACCTAAAAGGCTTGAATATTTCCTCCTTTACATATTAAACAAAACTAAAAACAATTCCTTAAAGTCAGCCTGGCAAAATGAATTTCCCAAGCCCAAAGCTTATACATAGAGGAACTAGAATTTTTGATTGACTCTGGCTTCCCAGACTATGGTCCTTGGTAATAGTTTATGTTTTTATTGCTTTGGTCAAAATGTTTATTACTCTGATATTATAATATCATGAAACTGAAACACCAGACAGAGGCTTATGTGGCTATTACATCAAATGAAGTCAATATATATATTTCAAACATTGAGAGTTCAGAAACTCAGTTTCATCCATTTCTCCAAGGGTGATAAATCACTGGTGAGTTGATTTGCAATAAACAAATTTATAAAAGCGTGTTTTTGATACCAGGGTACCGTGCTTCCCTTTCTGATCCTATTTAGATCAATTCCTCAGAAAGTTTAATCTAGCAATTAGAGGAAGGTGGAATTGGAACAAACAGAAGTAAAAGGTGGAAAGTCACCTTTGGAATAAAAGCAATGAGTATAAGAATTAGGGTACTGAAGTTGAAAATAGAGAAGTTATTCACAACACCCTGCAGGTGGACAACCCACCTGACTCACAGCTACCTTGGGGAAAAAGAGAAATGGGAATGAAAGACCTGAGGTTTCCAGTTTGGCAATGAAAAGACAAGTGGTTGCATTTCAGGAAAGTAATTCTAACATGAGGTAAGTTTAGATTTGAATAAGGGAATTTTAAAGTTCTTTCTGTCCCCAAACAGAAGCCTACCTAGCCCCTAAAACTGTGGGATTGGATTATGGTAAAACTATGTTATTTAGGGTTTTCAGGGAGCTCCACAAATACATAGGGCACCTACACTGAAAATTTATTGTAGTGAATTATAGATTATTATTTAGCTGTATCTTGTGACATGTCCCCCCCTCCTCATATCCAGTTCCAGGGCCACCTCATTTTTAGCATCCTGGATGCCCTTGTACCTTCATGCTATGGGATTTTAAACCAAGTTTGGCTGATTGATGTAACAAAGCATATTTACCCTGAGCCCTTTCATCTCAGGACTAGAGAAATGTTACCTGTCATATTTAAGAATGCTTTCCATTCTTTTAGGATCCTTCCCTATTCTGTTTTGATATGTGGTGCTGCCATAGAGACCACCTAGAAACTTGTCTTTACTCTGTGTGACTAAGAAAAGAAAACCTGGTCTGGACCTCAAAGAGGAAGCTGAATATTAAAAACAGAAAAGAAAATCTAAAAGAGGAGGATGCAGCCAGCCAGCCCATGTAGGTATTCCAAAGACCATTACTTCAGGCACAGCTGGGAGGAGAACAGATTTTAAATACTGTGGGAAGGAGCACTGACTCCATTCCCACAATGGAGCATCCAGACAACCTGGAAATGTCCATAGGCCTGGCATATTGCCACAGATAGCATGAGTCAGGTTCCCTGAGGCTCTCAGAACATGTGTCCAAAAGTCTTGTTTGGCCCATTCTCCTCTCTAATTCTCTGGAGATTCTCATGGTAGAAGACAGGAGTAAGTAGGTCTTTCTAGTTAGAGGAAAATTAAGACTGCTTTCTCACAACCATAATTTTTAAAGACTGTTACTTAGTCAGAAATCCTGTGAGGACCTTTAAACTTACTGTTTTTCTTGTAAAAGATTATTGTAATAATTGACAACAGTCATATCATTATTATATCTTATTTTAAACAGTCATCTAATAATAGCAATAGTTCACATTTACACATACTTATTATGAGCCAGGCACAATGCCAAGCACTTCATATTTATCATCAGATTTAACTCTCACAATGCTTTTCTTTAATTATTTAAATTAGGTGTTTTTTAAATTCCTTTTTTGTTTACTGTTTCATAACTCTACACAATCAAAAGGGAAAGATTTTTGGAGGTCATCCAGGCTAGACGCGGTCATGAACTTGGTTATTCATGTTATCTAAGAATAGGCCTGATTCCCAATGTTTCAAACCTCCTTAACACCCACCTATCTATCAGTAATATCTTGGTTTCTTTACCTCTAAGTGTTGGCCACAGTTTTCACTTCTTTATCTGCCAAATGACACCTAATCCTGCATCCCAAAGCCCATGAGATTTTGGGAATTCTTTTCTCCATGAAAATAAGAATAAAATTCATTTATTCCATATTTCATCCAATATGCAATGAAAACCATTTCTTTAGTCTGACATTCTCTAAAAAGCCAATGATTCTCCCAGATTGTTCTAAATTAAAAGCAACCCCGTGTGTTTATATATGCACCCTCTACTTCCCTACCTTGACAATATTATGAGTTCTTCGAAAGTTTATTTTTCTACTCCATTAATCTTTGTGAAAAGAGTGAATACTAATGTAGCCATTCAACAATAGCATATGGTGGCATTGAAAAGTATATCCACAGAGGTACTCAAAAATCTAGATTCAGAATTCATTCCAAAATTTTAAGTAGGTCATTAAGTAACATGAGGAAAAGAATTTTTAAAAATTCACACTACAAATATTTGCTTAGAAGATATCTATGAATTTTCCAATGCACATAGAGTTGGCAAATCTAAATCACAAGTTTATATGTGTTGTAGGTGAACTTTTACCTACAAACACCATGACCATAGGCAGTTAGGTCTTAGTTTGTGTAACATGAGTAGGAAACCTATGTAAAATGACTAATTGTCAGGTGACATGAGTAGTTGCCTATCTTTGCAGTGGACACCACTGTGGAAATGCTCAAGATGGAGTACAAAGAAGAAACCTACATGGGCATGAGGTAAGTGCCTTCATTGCAAGGAAACAGTGACCCGAGAATGACCATGACCCACACTGTCAGTGAAGTTGCATTTCTTGAGTACTAAATTCAAAGTATCTGATAGGCATACCTTTAATCTCCCAAATCCCTCACCAACTTTGGTCTGTTGAACCAAATTGTTCTATTTTGTACTGAGTCCTTTCTCTCCCAGACTGCTGAACTTGGAGTAGAAGTAACAAAAGAACACTGCGACTAATTTTATGTTGGGTTCTGGTACATTTTAACTGAGGAAATATGAAGCCCTATTACAGATTCTCTGCTCAGAAAACATGAAGAAGAACACTCTTCTGCAGATCACACAGCTAACTTTTGTGTCCTAAAATCCTGCCACCTGCAAGAAGAAAAATGGCCAACTATGCAGGCTTTTACTCCAAGAGCATTAACTCCACTTACTCAAAGAACATGAAAGATGGCAATGACATTGAGAGTGTCCAGCTTTCTGGAAAAACTTTTCCCTGTGTTGAAACAAGATCCACCCAGGCTTAGTGTATTTACATCTGAATTTTATTTTTCCAAGAATCCAAGATTAAACCACTTTTAAGGGCATTATTCAAATATTTTTCAATCTATGGTGGTTTCCATGTTTTTCATCTCCACTTTGCCCATTTTTTCCACTGCAGAACAAAAGCAGACTTGAAGGGAGACAGATGGGCAAACATGTGGAAGGTGGGGGCTGCTCTAAATGACAGCTCTGGTGAAGGATAAAAACGGGCTCTCCTGATTATGCTCATAGAACACCAAATATGAAGAAATTAAACTGCTTTAGGACTAAGACCCTTATGGTAGCTCATATTGCACTGGGAAAAAATGTTAGCATTAATAGGTTACATCAGAAAAGTGTCCAAGATCAACACATTGAAGGCCATTATAAACACTAGCATATACATTCAGATATGAAATTACACCATCAGCTTGAACATGCAGGAAAAGAAATTTCCAATTTGCATGACTGTGAGGTTTCTTTTGGTTGCCAGCAATCTCAAAAGTGCATTGAAAATTTCAAATTAACTGGGGACATTTTACTCAATTTTATCTCTCAATGCTTTTGTGTCACTTTTTCTTCAAGGTCTGTGCATTTTACTGATTGAAATGCTCAAACGTTTATTCATTTATTCATTTCAAAGGAACAGATCATCATTATGACATTTTTTTGAAAGAATAGTGTCAGAACTTTCTAATGTTCTTTTCTGTCTCTTTTCTCCATTTACTTTCCCTCTTTATAACCCTTCACCCTCTTTATCTCCATACTTCTTGCCCCCAGGCAATTCCCATTACTTCTATGGGGAATTTTTTCAAATGTCAGGTTCTTAACAAAAAAAAAAAAAAAAAAAAAAAAAAACCTCTTTAATCCTAAAGCATTCTATGGAGAATCAGCTTCCTAAAGTCAGAGTAAAATTCCTGTGCATCCCTGAGTCTGGGACAGGGAACAGGAAAAAAAGGAAACATTGGTATGCAATATAATCTTAAAATTCGAATGCGGTTCAGTAGCACTATACCATCTGAACTAGCTGCAAACGGTAAATAAACCCAGCTTGTAACTTAATGATCCTTGTGTTTGTGTGTCTGTGAATACATTAAGAGCTCTCAAAGAAAAAAATTGTGTCATCATAAATAAAAGATAGTGGTGAATCGCAGGCAGCCACACAGAAAGGAGATGCAGTTCTCTCGATCTGTCAGTGTGGATATTGACATGGATCTGTTACCCTTTTGGTTTGCTGTGGCAGCATGAAACCTACTCTTGATGCACTAGCATCCAAAGAGCTTTGAGGGTCTTCATTACATATTGTCTGCCCTGCAAAAATCATCTGCTTTACTTGGAATTGATTTGAAAACCAGATTCGTGTGGTGCCTGGTGTACCACAATAAACAAATAAATTAGCTGCTGTGATATGGAAATTTACATGATTCAGTGTACTTAAAAACTGTTAACTGTGAACTTATTAATTGAAAACCACAGGACAATAATCAGCAGGTCCTTCAGTGGAAAAACGAATCTCTTGTTAAAGCAAATTTGGAAGGCAATAAAGATGTATTTTTTCACATAAACTCATGCCTCAAGCCATTTGATGTGATATTTTTAACTTCATCTTTTGGTGGCTCGTGCTTTGTTTGTGGACTCCATATTGATTTGTTTTCAGAAAATGTGCAGTGTAACTCTACATCCCCACATGTTTTTTTTTTCTCCCCACCTCTCCATGCAGGTTATATTCATTTCAGTCAATCTTGTTTTTCTGCCTCCTGTCTTGAGAACTTCAATTAAAATGGTCTGCTAACACTCAGATCTCTTAAAGGAAGCATTTGGAATCCTCGACTGCATTTTCCTCACAGAATTCCCAAGGAACATACGCCTCCCTCTTTAAGCATATGTTCCAAGGGGGATGTCTATCTAGAAGCTACTAAATTGCAGTGGGGATTGAAGCATACCAAACTATGAGAGAGCAATGACAATGACTTTTCATATCCAAGTAATTTCACCAGGTATATTTCTAAAGTGCAGCTAGTTAGAATGGCCAACCCATCATCAACCCCATTTGATCTCAGAGAAGAGGCCAGTATGAGGAGATGCTGTCTGTTCACTGTAGCAACACCTGGACCTTATCCCCCCTTGAAGATTGTCCTCGGAAACTGTCACACTGTCACCAATATGGGGGCAATGGGATGATGGTGTTCATGGTCTCCCTGAGAACTAGGATACTCGAAGTAATATCACGTGATGATAAAAACATATCTGTCTTGGAGTATTTAGGTAAGAATTTAAAGATTAAAACAATGCTTTTGTTTTGTCATGTTTCCTTATTTAGCTACTGTTTCCTCTAAGTGTTGTGTGGAAATACAACTCTTAATCTTTTCCCTTGTATTTTACTTTTCTAGAAAGTTAACTCACCATGACTACTCCTGAAGTAGAGAAGCCACCTGTTGCTCTCCGTGGCTTACTTCCCACAGAATCAATTCAGAGAGATTGGGAGTGTTTCAGAGAGGAGTCAGTGCACAGTCCTCAACCATCCCCTGGGGCAGAGCCAGGACATTTCCTCCACTTGTGGGGCTCCCAGTAGCTGGAATTTCAACAGCAGTTGGGAAAAAGGAGGAACTAAGTGGGGATGCTCACAGTTGACAATCAAACCACTCGATGAAGGCATTGACAAAATATGGGAATTCAATGCATGGTTCATTAGGTCCTTGAACATCAGTGACACTACAACATACTCAATCTATCAAATACAACACTTTAAAAAATATTCTTCTCATCCTTAAGTATATCCACAAAACTAACATACTTCAAGGAAAAAAAAATCTTCATGGACTGATCATTATACATACATAACTCACTCCCCACCCCCTCTCAGTACTGAGTATTTAATTCAGGAGCAATTTACCACTGAGCCACATCCCCAGCCCTTTTTTATTTTTGATTTTGAGACAGGGTCTTGCAAAGTTATGACTTTGCTAAGTTGCTGAGGCAGGCCTTGAACCTGCGATCCTCCTGCCTCAGCCTCCCAAGTAGCTGGAATTACAGGGGTGTGCCTCCATGCCCAGCTCACATACATAATTCTTGCATGTGTTTATTGTGGTCTTCCCTCCCTACAGAAAACTTTAACAAAAATATATTTTCATATTGTGGCATTGGATTGATTTGGAAAGTTGTCAGTCAAATGTGGCTTAAAAAAAATGACCCCAAATTCTTTGACACAACTTCCATTGAAAGGTGGGTGTAGTGGGACAGGCTTATAACAACTTCAACCAGTAGAATAAAGCAATGCTTTGCAATTTCTCAGACTAGATCAGAAAGAATTTTGCAGCTTGCTCCTGGATTCTCTTGGAACATTTTCTCTCAGGATGCTTCCTTATGAACCAGCCCCATGCTGTGAGAAGCCTAGACTCCACAGAGATGCCACGTGTCAGAGCTCAGGTCAACAGCCCCAGCTGAGCCCAGCCTTGGAGTGATCCCAGCCCAGGCGCCAGACGTGTGAGTGAGGAAGCCTCCAGGTAATTTCAGCCCCCAGCTTTTTGAGTTTCCTTGGGCTATTCATGGCTTCCCAGCTGAGGCCCCAGACATCATGCAACGGAGACAAGCCACCCTGCTGTGCCCTGTCCAAATTCCTGACGCATCATCAGTGAGCATAAATAAAATGGTTGTCATTTTCGGTTACTACATTTGTAGATAAACTGTAGTAAGAAACAACAGAGAAAGAGGAAGATGAGAAAAAACAAAAAGGAGGATGACTTCATAACATTCCCCCAAAATGATCAGAAAAGAGAAAAGATGGTCAAAATCCATTGTTATATGCTGGACTATCCTAGTCAATGATAGACTCAGAGACTTAAGACATAGAAGGAGGCTTTACTTGCTCTGCAACTCATACAATGTATGGAAGGATAGAAAAGTGCAGGATTATGGAATTAGTTCACTAAGTTCTTGACAGAATGACTTGATGAACCAAATCTCTCAAAATGACAAATAACAGGGATAAATGTAAAATCTTCCATCTGTGTTAGAAAAAAAAATGAAAGAAAGAAACTGAACCATGTGGTGAGAGGAAGATGTGACTTTCATGAGCAAAAAGAAGAAGGGTTTTTATGTCCTGAATGGGTTTCATAGGAAACAAGAGGACAAGGAGGTTGCCTCAAAAATTAATGTGTTTTGAGGCTGCATAAATAGAAAGGAAGCAGCCAGAATAAGGAATTGGATGTGGCACCAGACAGTTATTTTCTGCTTTCTGCAGTTTCAAGAGTATCCTTTTTCATTCTGGCCATTTCTCTTAGAGACCAACCAGAGCATGCACCATGGTATAATGAGGGCACTTGTGAAAACATGTCATATGGGAAATGGATGGAGAACCTGTTTACTTGGAAAAGAGAAGGTGCATGAGTTTCATAATAAACATATTCAATTTTGTGGGGGCAAATAAAATAGCAAGGGATGAGAATCCTTCTGTGTAGTCCCAAGGACAGGACCAGGAACCCTATAGGTGGTCAGTCTGAAGTGCTACATAATATGAATATAAGAAAGAGTTTTGCATAGTCAAAATTGTCCAGACTGGAACTAAGTTACCAGGGCAGTAGTGTATATCTCCAAATAAAAAGTTCTGGTCAGAGATAGTGCAGAGGGGGATTAAAGAATTAAATAACATCATTACGCATTGTGTGCATGTATTGAAATATCATACTGCATCCTATAAATATGTACAGTTATTAGATGTCAATTAAAAATAAAAAAGTTTCTTAAAAGAAACAACTTGAATAACATTTAACTATTGAGCTGTCATTCTTCTGGAGATCATTGATAGTTCAACTGTTTGAATAGAATGTCATTTATTCAGTCACTTGTCCTTTTCTTCAAGAACTATTATTGAGCTGTGAGCTAAGCACTGTGCTCAACACAGGGGATAGAGGGATAGCTAAGAAATCAACCCAGTTCTCTAAGATCTTGTAACAAGGTAAATGGCTTGTGGGCAAATACTGGAGTTAAAAGCAGGAAATAAAAACTTGCAAAGGAAGGAGAGTTGAATTGCTTTTAATCATATGGAGAGAGCAGTGCAACGATACTGAACTTTTTCACTGCTGCATTTTAATGATATGCTGAGATAGACACTGATACACAGTCTAAATATGAATCTCACATCACTACCTTATTTGCATCAGCTTCAAGCTCAATGTTTGGGTTCTGTTTGAAAAATATATGAAATCTATGTTGACATTTTGTTTTAGAAGCACTCATTCAGAGTTTCCCAATTCCCATATTTTCTGATTTTGATACTCAGAATAAGAAACCCTAGCAATAGGAAGTAGTAATGAATTGGGAAGCTTATTTACTGTGGTTAAGGAGAAATGAAGAGAAAAGTAGGGCAGCCCTCAGGGTGTTCGAACCAAGCACAATGATGACAATATTTACCTCTCTACTAAAAATGTGCCATTAATTGTAACAATCACCTTAATGATAATTATATTGGTTTTCTCAGAATGCTCAGTCTCATATGAATTTAAGGAACTTAAACATATGTTAATTTTGAACATATTGTCTGCTGTCTTAACTGCCGCAATGAAATTTCATTTCCCCTGCTTGAAAATGCAGACCATTGGGTGCTTTGACAGCTGACATCAGGGCCCTTCCCTGGACAGCTGTCAGAGGTGTCTCTCCCCTGGAGGTGGCATGCATTATGGGAGTGACATACGTGCTACTCCTGGTGCATCAGCCAAGGCAGGCAGAGCTGCGAGTCATCCACAGCCCTGGCTTTCCCTGCCACCAGCTGCACTCTTAGCACCTTAGTTCTTCCTCAGAAAGGGGAACACTGACAGCTGTGACTCTCCAGCCCTTTGACTTTTGGTTTGAGAGGTTTTTAGAAGCTCTCCATTTCTTCTGATCCATAACTGGGATCATCTATTAGACATTTGCTGACAGGTGGCTCTTCAAACCAGAGGGAGATCACTACTTTGGGGAGTCTTATTTTTCTTATGAACATGCTCTATAAATATGGAAATAAGATTGGTACCCCCATAACAGTTCATCCATCAGCCACAGCCCTACAACTTGTTCCATGTGGCTCTCTACAACAGAGAGCAGATGGAAAGTTAAAGTATGTCCACTCCCCTAACTCTAGTCTTCTGTGTCTAGGCTGGAAAATCCTATTTTTCTTTTTTCAATTTTTATGTGACCCAATTCCATACTTCTCATCCTCATCATTGCCCACCTGAGCCACCTTCTAGTGTCATGTTCCTCTTCATGTGCTTTTGGAATTTGATATAGTACTGCCACTGGGTTTTAACCTCTTTTAAAAACTGGTTGGATACATTCTTTCTAGATTGACAAACTCATATCTCATGTCTTCATTCCATGTCCATTCAGGACCATGTTCACATCTTTCCCAGGGATAACACAGAGACAGCAGTAAAAATCCTTCCTTCAATGTTTAAACTATATACCTCTGGCCTATTATCCAAAGCATTCTTATTTATCTTCTTCCCAAGGATCTTAGCCATGCATTAATTGAATAAATATTAATTGAGCACATTTTTCTGTGTCACTTGATACACTGCTGATCTTTGTCAAACTCTTTGCTAAAACCAATTTATGCCAAGACTATGGTGCATTTTCCTTCTGTTGAGCTTGATTTGATTGGAGTTACACCATGATGCTCTTTGGACATCCATCTCTTCCCAGAGTGATCATCACCCTTCACACAAGACATCTATTTTAGGGATTGTGGTGGATCTCTGATAAGCTTCCCAAGCTGCAGTTGATACCACCTCCCTTTCTTTGCCTTGTAAAAATCAGGTATTTCCCTTCTCAGTCTTCTAAATCTGGAAGTTCTCATAAACCCAAGGATCTAATTTACCTAAACCAACAGCTCTGGACCCATTTTAAAGATTAAGTGATCTCTTTACCTACATACTTTTCTTCTCTACCCACTTCTTAAGGGAGATTATAGAAACAAATGTGGCCTGGGAGGTGAAGTTCCCTCTGAAAGTGATTAACTTTAAACCATCTCCTCCAATCACTGGGTCTGTTCCCTTCTTGCCACTCCTGTGAACAGAGGCAAATGTTATTTCTGTTGCCTATGGATTTTAGCTTCTCCTGAAACACTGGTAAATTTTTTAGTGTATTCTGGCTCTCATAGTTTGTACACACCCTTCTGTCAGACAATACTGCAAATAGCAGCAAGGATTTCTTTGGACACCACCTTCTTCCTTTTTCTTCCTTAGTGAAATTAAGTGTGTGTTGTCAGAATTTCCTTTCTCCTTAGATCCTTCCCTCCTAATGAGCCACATTCACATTCATAGTCTGTAGCCTGAAGGAGAAAACTATATTTTCTTTGAAGTCTTTGAAATCCACTTTCTGAAACTCCAGTGCCTATGACTAAATATACCAAATATTTGATTTCCTTGCTCCTTTCGACTCCTTGAAGATGCTTTCACTTAATTCCAGTGTCTTTGTCATATTATTATTATCCTCGTCCTTAATATGATGAGAATTAGTCTTGAATAGACTACATCTTTTGAAACAGGTCCCACATCATAGTTATGAAACTAGATAATTAATGTAATTGTAACAACCTCCCGTGGTGTACATGTAATTGTTCCCATTTTAAAGATGAGGAAACTGAAGTTTGAAGGCGAAATAGAATAATGATTTACTTGCTTGAAGTCAGGGAGGTATTGTGGTAAAGACCTGTTCACCAAACCCACTTCCTCTTCTTTCTGGGATCAACCACATTTCCTAGTCTCCCTTGAAGTTCAAGCCAATGGAATGTGACTGGAAGCAATGTGTGTCATTTCTAGGTTTCAGTCAGTGGAAATATTCCCCTCACCCAATCCCTCATGTTCTTTCTTTTTCCCCTGGTGTAATGCAGATGGGCAGTCCTGGAAGCCAAATGCAGAATATGGCAGACTTATAAGAATGGAAGAAGCTGGGTTACTAAAGCTGAGCTGAAAGAAGAGCCTGCAACTAATCTGAAAGGCCTTTTTAAAATTTTATATGAATAAGAATGAACTTATTTTTAATAAACCATTGAAATCTTATTTGTTATTACCACCAATGTTACTTTAAAACTGATACAATCTCAGGTCTCTCTGAAATGAAAGTGCACTTGTTGGCCCTTAAGTATCCAAGTCTCAGGTTCCACCTCTATAAAATCAGGATAATGGTAATTACTGATGGGACTTCTGTGGGCCTTATGTGAGATGATGCTGGAAAAGTGCAAAGCAGAAAAACTGACACACCAGCATCTACTCAATAACTAAACTAATGTGAATAACATTGTTACTGCATTATACTTCCTCACAGCCCTATCTGCCTCTAGAACCATTTGGTAATCTCTTTACAACAACATTATGTAGAATCATTTCCTTGTCTGAATGGTCTATATTATAACCATGGCAAATTCTAATTCTTTCCTTTGCCTACATCTGGATGTTTTTCTCTGTGATTCCATCCTTAGAAGAATGAAAAATTTTTTATTGACTACTGTGGGTATAATTCATTTATTCCAGGTAAAATAACACCTTCTTCTTTGTCATCACCAGAAAACTCACATCACCAAATGTAATATTTACCAAGGAAATAAAATGGGACTGCTTGGCTAAAATTTTCAAGTAACTTTATTTCAACCTCTGAAACAACCATTCCATTTAGGGTCTGAAGTGTTTTTCTGGAACAGCGCATTTCAAATTTTAATTGGCAGATTAATCACTTGGGGAATCTTGTTAAAATGCAGATTTGGAGGAGGGGAGAGTTGGGGTGCAGCCAGGGATTTTACACACCAACCTGCTCCCAGTGACCAGTGTTGGGACCACACTTGGAGTAGAAATACTACAGAGTTTTAGAAAAGTATTCATGGGCTGCCTATTTGGTTGTATTTCATTTAATTCATGCCAAGTGATAAACTCATTCAATGAGAAAGCCAGAAAAAGAGAAAACGAAGCCATTCAACAAAGAGAAATTAATAGATCTTTTTGAGCCATAATGAGAAAAGGCAATGCAGAAAATAAAACTCCATTTTCAAAAGATTCAAAGAGAAAGAATCTCATAGTCTTTTTAATGAAACATATGAAGAAGCAGAGAAATATATTACAAATCAGAAGGGTAAGAAAAAATCTTGTATTTTATTACAACAATAGTTTTGGAAGTCTCAAATTTAGTTTGTATTATGATCATTTTAAGTCTTATTAAAACACAGACTAACGATTCTCCTTTCAGGGAAAGCCGGATAATTTGCATTTCTAACAAGTTTCCAGGTGCTGCTGATGCTGCTGGCCAAGGGAACACACTTTAAGAACCTCTGTATTAAAGGATTGGGAAAATGGATGACAGCCGACACCAAAAAGTCAGTATTTCTCTTTCAGTCTGTATAAAAGAGAGAGAGGAAGCTCTGTAACTGAAGAAAGGAAAAGGATCCAAAATAAGAGAAACAGTTAAAATCCATTTAGGTCCCAACAACTTGAACTACAAACACTTAAGAACATGTCCAGAGTCATTTCAGGATCATCAACTATCATTATAAAGATTATTTGAAGGGTAAACGATTTGACCAAAGCATGAACGAAACAACTTAAGCTTCTTTTTCTGAGTGGAAAAAGGAGTGACCCTGAAAACCCCTGAACTTCTAAGTTTAACTTCTCTACACAGGAAGTTGTGGGAAAAGACAGAGGAAATAATCACAAAATCTATTGTCAAGCACCTTGAAAAGAACAGGGCATTGAGCAATAACAATGATAGCTTTATAAAGAAAACGTCCTTTTATGCAGTTTTTAGGTTGGGAAAGGATCTTAGAATCGTATGACCCAAGCGATTTATTTTAAAGATAAGAAAACTGATGTACAAAGAGATTTGTGTGCCCAAGGTCATACCACTAGTTGGCAGCACATAAAGGAGAGGATCCCAGTCTCCAGGGCCATTCCCTATTCTCACCATCCCAAAGCAGCTGTAGGTTCTGCAGCCTTCAGCTGGTAGGCTCAGCTGCATCTACTTCTCCAGCCAATCTGGTGCATACTGGGAGCCCAGCCTGCATCATGGCCAAACCAGCTGAGGCACAGCATCCAGAGACCTCTTTCTGAGCTTTATCCCATATGCCACACAGCCACTTAGACTCTGCTAGTTAATGAGGACAGAGGTGGAAGAAAGGCAGCTGGCTGACCCCCCAAAAAAAAAAAGCCGTGCATCTAACTGCTCTGACTTTAACAAGAATGCTCATTCTGTCTGTGTAATTGGCTCATTAATACCTTAGGGGAAAAAAATCATCTATGGTGCACATTCAGTCACCAAGCAATAGTAAGTACCTACTGTGCACAGAGGCACTGCATTTGACAATGGGGAGCATCAAAGGAGAAACGATCTCCTTATCCCCAAATGCTTTGTGGGTACAGCTCCCCAATTGACTGTGCATAGTTGTATTAAAAGGAGTCACTCTACACTCATAAAACACTGCACGTTGTATAGCCTTTGACACACAGTGAAAAACCCAGCCAGAGCCCTTCAAGACCAACATATTTGGGTTGTGGGTGAGAAAATTATAGTGCAGAGAGATGAACTAGCTTGCTTAATATAATAGCTCTTTGGTAAAGAGTTTGGACTAAACTTTGCATCTTGGTTCCTAATTCAGAGGTCAGTTTACCTTACTGCACTACTATCAAGACATAGATTATCTTAATTAAAGACCTTCTTTTTTAATTTATTTATTTATTTATTTTTATTTACTTATTGATTCATTGAACACAAATGGAGTACAGCTATTGTTTCACTGGTTGTACACAAAGTAGAGTCACACCATCTGTGCATTCATGCATGTACACAGGGCAATGGTATCTGTCACACACTCTGTTATAAATTTTACCCCCCACCCGCCCCCCCCCCCCCCTTCCCCTTATGCTAGCTATCTTCCCCCCCACACACACATTATGCATCATCATTCATTTATCAGAGAGACCATTCAGCTTTTGGATTTTTGGGATTGGCTGATCTCACTTAGCATAACAGTTTCCAACATCATCCATTTACCTACAAATGTCATAATTTTATTCTTCTTTATGGCTAATATTCCATTGTGTATATATACCACAGTTTCTTTATCCATTCATCTACTGAAGGGCATCTAGGTTGATTCCATAATCTAGCTATTGTGAATTGAGCAGCTATGAACATTGATGTGGCTGCATCACTGAGGCAATCTGATTTTAAGTCCTTTGGGTATAAGCCAAGGAGTGGGATAGCAGGGTCAAATGGTGGATCCATTTCAAGTTTTCTAAGGAATCTCCACACTGCTTTCCAGAGTGGCTGCACCAACTTGCACTCCCACCAGCAATGTATGAGTGTACCCTTTTCCCCACATCCTCGCCAACACCTGTTGTTGCCTGTGTTCTTGATAAAAGACATTCTAATTGGGGTAAGATGAAATCTCAAGGTGGTTTTGATTTGCATTTCTCTTATAACGAGTGATGTTGAACATTTTTTCATAAATCTGTTGATTGCTTGTAGATCTTCCTCTGTAAAGTGTCTGTTCATTTCCTTGGCCCATTTATTGATTGGGTTATTGGTGTTCGTGGTGTAAAGATTTTTGAGTACTTGGTAGATTCTGGAGATTAGTGCTCTGTCCGAAGTGTGTGGCAAAGATTTTCTCCCACTCTGAAGGCTCTCTCTTCACATTGCTGATTGTTTCCTTTGCTGAGAAAAAGCTTTTTAGTTTGACTCTATCCCAATCATTGATTCGTGCTTTTATTTCTTGCGCTTTGGGAGTCATGTTAAGGAAATCTGGTCCTAGGCCAACATGATGAAGATTTGGACCTATTTTCTCTTCTATTAGGTGCAGAGTCTCTGGTCTGATTTCTAGGTCCTTGATCCACTTTGAGTTGAGTTTTGTACAGGGTGAGAGATATGGGTTTAGTTTCATTTTGCTGCATATGGATTTCCAGTTTTCCCAGCACCATTTGTTGAAGAGGCTGTCTTTTCTCCATTGCATGTTTTTGCCTCCTTTGTCAAGTATGAGATACCTGTATTTATGTGGGTTTGTCTCTGTGTCCTCTATTCTGTACCATTGATCTATTTTGGTACCAATACCATGCTGTTTTTGTTACTATTGCTCTGTAGTATAGTTGGAGGTCTGGTATTGTGAAATCCCCTGCTTCGCTCTTCTTGCTAAGGATTGCTTTAGCAATTCTGGGTCTCTTATTCCTCCAAATGAATTTCATGATTACTTGCTCTATTTCTATGAGGTCCATCATTGGGATTTTAATTGGAATTGCATTGAATTTGTATAGCATTTTTGGAAGTATGGCCATTTTGACAATATTAATTCTGCCTATCCAAGAACATGGGAGATCTTTCCATCTTCTCAGATGCTCTTTAACTTCTTTCTTTAGTGTTCTGTAGTTCTCAGTGTAGAGGTCTTTCACATCTTTTGTTAGATTGATTCCCAAGTATTTTATTTTTTTTGAGGTTAATGTGAATGGGGTAGTTTTCCTAATTTCTCTCTCAGAGGATGCATCACTTACAAATAAAAATGCATTAGATTTATGAGCATTAATTTTATATCCTGCTACTTTGCTGAATTCATTAATGAGTTCCAGAAGTTTTCTGGTGGAATTCTTAGGATCTTCTAGATAGAGAATCATGTCATCAGCAAATAGGGATAGTTTGATCTCTTCTTTTCCTATTTGTATTCCTCTAATTTCTTTGGTCTGTCTAATTGCTCTGGCTAGAGTTTCAAGAACAATGTTGAATAGTAGTGGCGAAAGAGGGCATCCCTGCCTTGTTCCAGTTCTCAGGGGGAATGCTTTCAATTTTTCTCCATTTAGAATGATGTTAGCTGTGGGCTTGGCATAAATAGCCTTTACAATGTTAAGGAATGTCCCCACTATCCCTATTTTTTCTAGTGTTTTGAGCATGAAGGGGTGCTGTATTTTATCAAATGCTTTCTCTGCGTCTATTGAAATAATCATGTGGTTCTTGACCTTAAGTCTGTTGATGTGGTGAATTACATTGATTGATTTCCGGATGTTGAACCAACCTTGCATCCCTGGGATGAAACCCACTTGATCATGGTGCACTATCTTTTTAATATGTTTTTGTATGCGATTCGCTAAAATTTTGTTAAGAATTTTTGCATCTATGTTCATTAGAGATATGGGTCTGAAATTTTCTTTCCTTGATGTGTCCTTCTCTGGTTTTGGTATCAGGGTGATATTAGCTTCATAGAATGAGTTTGGAAGGGTTCCCTCCTCCTCTATTTCATGAAATACTTTGAGGAGTATTGGAATGAGCTCTTCTTTGAAGGTCTTGTAGAACTCGGCTGTGAATCCATCTGGTCCCGGACTTTTCTTTGTTGGTAGGCTTTTGATGACTTCCTCTATTTCATTGCTTGAAATTGATCTATTTAAGTTGTGTATGTCCTCCAGATTCAGTTTGGGTGGCTCATATGCCTCTAGGAACCTGTTGATGTCTTCCAGGTTTTCTATTTTGTTGGAGTATAAATTTTCAAAGTAGCTTCTTATTATGTTTTGTATTTCAATTGTGTCTGTTGTAATATTTCCACTTCCATCACGAATTTTAGTAATTTGGAGTTTCTCTCTCCTTCTCTTTGTTAGCGTGGCTAAGGGTTTATCAATTTTGTTTATTTTTTCAAAGAACCAACTTTTTGTTTCGTCAATTTTTTGAATTGTTTCTTTTGTTTCAATTTCGTTGATTTCAGCTCTGATTTTGATTATTTCCTGTCTTCTACTACTTTTGGTGATGATCTGTTCCTCTTTTTCTAGGGCTTTGAGCTGTAATGTGAGGTCATTGATTTGTTGACTTTTTATTCTTTTATTAAATGCACTCTCTGCAATGAACTTTCCTCTTAACACTGCTTTCATAGTATCCCAGAGATTTCGATATGTTGTATCTTTATTCTCGTTGACCTCTAAGAATCTTTTAATTTCCCCCTAATGTCTTCTGTTATCCATGTATCATTCAATAGCATATTATTTAATCTCCAGGTCTTGGAGTAGTTTCTGTTTCTAACTTTCTCATTGATGTCTAATTTCATTCCATTATGATCTGATAGTATACAAGGTACTATCTCTATGTTTTTGTATTTGTTAAGAGTAGCTTTGTGGCATAACATATGGTCTATTTTAGAGAAGGACCCATGAGCTGCTGAGAAGAAAGTGTATTCGCTTTTTGATGGATGGAATATTCTATATATGTCCGTTAAGTCCAAATTAGCGATTGTGTCATTGAGTCCTATAGTTTCTTTATTCAATTTTTGTTTGGAAGAGCTGTCCAACGGTGAGAGAGGAGTGTTAAAGTCTCCGAGTATTATTGTGTTTTGGTCTATTTGATTCCTGAAATTGAGAAGGATCTGATTGACATACATGGATGCGCCATTGTTTGGTGCATAAATATTTATGATTGTTATGTCCTGTTGATTTATGCTACCTTTAAGCAATATGAAATGTCCTTCTTTATCCCTTCTGACTATCTTTGGTTTGAAGTCTGCTTTGTCTGAAATGAGAATGGAAACCCCAGCTTTTTTACTCAGTCCGTGTGCATGGTATGCTTTTTCCCAACCTTTCACCTTTAGTCTGTGGGCATGTTTTTCTATGAGATGAGTCTCTTGAAGGCAGCATATTGTTGGGTCTTTCTTTTTAATCCAGTCTGCCAGTCTATGTCTTTTGATTGATGAGTTTAGGCCATTTACATTCAGGGTTATTATTGAGATATGACTTGTATTTCCTGTCATTTTAGCTTTTTTAGGGTTTTATCTTAACTTTGTTTCTCCTTTGATGGACTCTTTCTTTAGGGTAGTTCCTCCCCATGATGACTGAGATTGTTATTTTTCATTTCTTCCTCTTCGAATATTTTGTTGAGAATGTTCTGTAGGGCAGGCTTTCTCTTTGTGAATTCTTTAAGCTTTTGTTTATCATGGAAGGATTTTATTTCATCATCAAATCTGAAGGTAAGTTTTGCTGGGTATAAGATTCTTGGTTGGCATCCGTTTTCTTTCAGAGCTTGAAATATGTTGTTCCAGGCCCTTCTTGCTTTTAGGGTCTGGGCTGAGAAATCTGCTGATATACGTATCGGTTTCCCCCTGTAGGTAATCTGATTCTTTTCTCTCGCAGCCTTTAAAATTCTATCTTTGTTTTGTATGTTAGGCATTTTCATTATAATGTGCCTTGGTGTGGATCTGTTGTAATTCTGTGCATTTGGTGTCCTGTAAGCTTCTTGTAATTGATTTTCCATCTCATTCATCATATTAGGGAAATTTTCTGATAATATTTCCTTGAATAGATTATTCATACCCTTGGTTTGTATCTCTGTGCCTTCCTCAATCCCGATTACTCTTAAATTTGGTCTTTTCATGATGTCCCATATTTCTTGGAGGGTTTGTTCATGATTCCTAACCATCTTCTCTGTTTGTTCGACTTTGTTTTCAAGATTAAATATTTTGTCTTCATTGTCTGAGGTTCTGTCAATCAAGTGATCTATTCTGTTAATTATGCTTTCTATTGAGTTTTTAACTTGGTTGATTTTTTCCTTCATTTCCTTGTTTCCTTCAATAATTTCTGTTTGTTTTTTTCTCAGAATTTCTATCTCTTTATTGAAGTAATTTTTTGCTTCCTGCAATTGCTCTATTAGCTGATTATTCATAGCCTGAATCTGCTCTCTCGTCACATCATTCTCTTCTTGGATCACTTTAATTATAAACATTCTGAACTCCCTTTCTGTCATTCCTTCTACCATGCTGTCTTTGGGTTCTCTTGATATATCATCTAGGTTTAATTGGGACACTTTCTTCCCGTGTTTTCTCATGGTGCTCATGTATCTTCCCCTCTGTTGCTTGAGGGGTGCTTGATCAAGCGGTGACCCAAGAAAGGTACTGTCCCACTACCTCCAGGTTGGGAATAATCAATGCTTCTGGGCAGAGGCAGCCTAGTGTTAATAGACAATTAGATACAGCAAGGTGGTAGACTCCGGGCCTGGGTGTGGGCCTGCGCACTAGATCAAGTTGGGGTGGTGTCACAGAACTATGCTCAGTGATGGAGACACTGGGCTTGAGAGCCCAGGCTGACCTGAACTCCTAGCTGGGGATTCAGGCAATGGAAGGTGGTTGCTCTCTCCTGGGGACACTGTAAGCTGGCGCCAAAGGCCCTAAGCTCCCCGCCGGACCACTCCAGACACCGCTGGCGGCCCCAGGAAGCTGGAAATGGATCCCCTCTGCCAGGGAAGCCGCCAAACTCAGAGCAGTTCCAACTCCCCGCCGGAGTCAGCGATCCCAGGGGCTCCGGGCAGACCTCTCCAGGTGCAGCTGGAGGCCCCAGGAAGCCGGAGATGGGCACTCTCCGTCAGGGAAGCTGCGGTAGTGGCGCGGAATAGTTCCCACTCCCCGCCAGAGACCGCGATTCCTGAGTTTCCCGGCTGGACCTCCCCAGACGCAGCTGGTGGCCCCAGGAAGCTGGAAATGGACCCCCTCTGCCAGGGAAGCTGCCAAACTCAGAGCAGTTCCAACTCCCCGCCTGAGTCAGCGATCCCAGGGGCTCCAGGCAGACCTTTCCAGGTGCAGCTGGAGGCCCCAGGAAGCTGGAAATGGAAGCATGGAAGCAGGGAAGCTGCGGAAGTGGCGTGGATTAGTTCCCACTCCCCGCCAGTGTCCGAGATCCCAGAGTTTCCCGGCCGGACATCCCCAGACGCCGCTGGATGCCCCAGGTAGCCTGAGATGCTCGGTCTCTGCCTGGGAGGCCCCCGGCTGGTGCCAGAGCCGCGGCCAGTGACTCCAAAGCGTTGCTGGGGACCCGCACTCACTTGTTGGCTGGTGCAGACCCAGGTTGGTGGCTCCGAAGCAGCTGCCAGGCCGGCGCTCCCAGATGGTAGCTGCCTGCGGCGGGGCCGAGCCCAGCCCGGCTGAGTTGGTTCTGGAGTGGCACCTGGGGACCCCTTATATGTGCTTTGAATATAAAATCTCATTGAGAGTCATATTCCTGCTGTTTGAATCCCGAGGAAGTAGGAATCCACGGAGCAAGTAGGAATGCAGCCTTCCTCTAGCCCGCCATCTTGGATCTCCCCCTAAAGACCTTCTTAGGACTGTCAAACAGAGGAAAGGAGAAAAGGTTTTGAATATTTGTTTTTACTACTTTGTGCTAGGAATAAAAGGGGCTCTCTATAGCAAACACAATTTCTCAAACTTTGGGGCACATGAGAATCACTTCGGGAGCCTAACACAATAAAGATGCCAGGAATCCACTCCAGAGATTTCTATTTAATTAATTTAGTGCATAGTCTGAGCATGGGGCAGGGGGTCTTTAAAAGATTTCATGTTACTCTAATGTACAAAGTGGAGAACCACAGTGCTCCAGGAAATACCCCAAGCCCATTATGGATTTAATAGAGGAAGAGAGATTCAGAGATTCTGGCTTCATAAGTCTTCTTGCGAAGAGAGTACAGATTTCCATAATGGAATGAAATCCAGAATCTCCTGGTTTCTCTCTTGTCCAAGAGCTGCCAGGCAGGGGGAAGACCAAGTCAACTGAGGATCCTGTTCCATTTCCCCAACTTTTACTACTTCCTTGGAGGTCTCCTTTGACTACTATTACTACAGTGACTATAAAATGCTCAGATCTAATCATAGTCCAAAGCCCCTTTCCTCGATTTCTGTTTGTGAAGCTGACAAAGGCTCTAACTTCCCAACAAACTTTGTTGGGAATAAGAATAAGAAGGTACATGCACAGAGAGTACATGGTATATAAATGTTCTGACTTCCAAATAACAATATTCAATCTACCATAGCTGGCTGGCTCCTTGAGATTAATAGACACCATGGCATTTGAGCTCTGAACCCAGAAAAGAAGACTTTTCCAGGGAAGCCTCCTCTGCACCCTCTTTCAATGCTATCTTTTCTTCCATGTGAGGTCAGACTCAATGCATGGCTCTCCAATAGGGCTTTCTATGATTAGGGAAATGCTCTCTACCTGCCCCATTGATTGTGGTAGTCATGAGTCAATACCAGTCTCGTGTGGTTTATTGAGAACTTGAAATTTGGCTGGTGCAACTGATGAACTGAGTTTTTATTTTATTCTATTTTAACTGAACAGACGTAGTCACATGTGGCTGGTGACCAACAATGGACAGTACAGCATGAGCATGCTAAGTAAGACATATTCAGTTATGCAATCTCTCTTACAGGATTCCTGTGAAAATAAGTTCACAGTTCACGTGAGAAAAAAGAGTACCCCTTTGTGGAGTTGTATCTGAGAGAAAGGGAGGAAAATTCAGGGGTGGCCTCAATACAAGCTAGAGGCACAGACACAGCCTGGGCAAATGTTAAAATGCAATGCTAGTTTTTCCTTGGCAAAAACCTCTCACAAACCAATACTTTAATTGGACCAAAGGGGAAAATGCCAAGTAGAAATGTTGCAATGGCCATCCTTCTTCAACAGTTCCCAGGACTTCCTGATTTCTTTTGTATCAAATTACTCTGACCATCACATTCCTGTTATATTAGTACTTCCTGGTTCCATAAATACTCAAAATAGACATTCGGGATCCCCAAAACCAAACAAAGCAAAACACCAAGGTTTTGTTTTTAGTAACTTAACCTTTTGAACCTCCTGCAGTGTTCATTCAAATGTGTAACAAGGGCTGGAGTTAAACTCTTAGATAATCTGAAAGACAAGGGAAGCAGTATCTAATTCAGAGAGTTAAAAAGTAATAGATTAGTTTAGATCTACAATTAGCATCTGAACCCATTAAGCTTCTAATCTTTGCCTTGGCCCAAATTAACTGGTTCCTCTATTTCATTCTCTTCCCTGTTTTCCTGGTGATTACTGCTGGGAGATTTGCCTCCCTTCTTCTGGGTCTGGACCTCAGGGCTGTGTGGTTTAGATAATGCCCTATGGACTCAGTCTGCCTGCATATGAAACTTCTCCCCTCTTCCCCAGTAACTGTGTGACCTCGGGCAAACTACTTAACTTCTCTGACTACGCTTTCCTCACATGCTAATGAGAATACTTATAATGCCAATTTGCTTAAGAAATAAGTGAACTGATGCTTATAAGATATCTAGCATATATTGATTTATTAATACATGTAAGCTATTTCTACTAGTCACATTAAATTTTAGTTATAGGGACAGACTTCAAGATTCTCTTCCGCAACCCACTAATCATGTGACCTTGGTCTAATTATCTCTCCTCTTTGAATTATAGCTTATATCCATTGAAAAGTGAGAATATAATATTCATTCTCAGAGTTGTTGTAAAGATAGAATGACAATTCCTGAAAGTGGCATTAGGCAGGAAGTAGATGGACATTCCATAAGGTAAAGGGGTAATGCTCCTAATATTCCCAGGGAGATGGCAGCTAGGCTGTCAACGAGCTTCAAATATATTAAGGACCACAGTTTGGGCCTGTCTTGTAGACTCAGAAATGCAAGTGGTCAGCTTGTGAGAATAGACCCATCTTGCAGGGGCAGATGGACCTCGTCCAAGCTCACAGGACTGAAGAATGCAAGCAGAATGCCAATTTGCTCATTGTCATGAGAAACACACATCCAACTCAGACAAAGGAACCATCCTAGCATATTCTCTTCATAGCCATGGTAAGAACCAAGACAGATCAGAATCAGAGGCTGCTGGAAGAATAGGCATAGAGACAAAGGAGCTTATCAGATGGTCTCAATATTTCACAGGATCAGGACATAATCCCTAGAGTGTCCCTCTGTCAAAGGATGCCAAGCAGGGGGTCAGAGTGGTTCCATACTCAGTTCTAAGCACAATCTCTCCCGAGTGATTTGTAAATAAGCAGCTAAAATCTTGCCTCTAAGACCACCACTTTCCTATATGTTTCTAGAGTCCCACACCAATCACTGACAGAGTATCCCTCTGTCCTTACACAAATGCCTCTTCAGTATTTTCCAATCATCATTTGGGCCCCTTTCACTTACCACTATTCTCATCCATTAGATATTGATGTCAGTGTTTAAAGCTAAGAGAACAATCCCTTTCCTCGAGGTTCTCAGAGACTGTTTCCAGAATCCATAAAACAAAAGGAAAAAAATTACGTCATTATTTTTATGTAATTATAATCCTTATACTTTAAGGATATAGCAACCTAATGAAAGAATTTGAAACCACTTTGCCCCTAGATGTGTTTATTTGCTTTGTGTGTCAATGCCTTCTCTTTGAGTCTCCAAATTCTTTCTCCATCCTTTTCCACCCTCCTTCCAACCTCAGAAGGTTGACATATATGGAATCCCTCCATCGACTCACTTCCTTTTGGCTTCCAATTGGGTTTATCTAGAAAAGAGACTTGGAATAAAATTAAGGGATTGAAAAGAGTCCCCTATGGTTATTTATTGGTTTTGGTTCCCTGAGAGACTCTGTTAGGCTATTTGTGTTGTTCAAACACATGTCACTGCTCCTCTCCAGAAGGGCTCCCAGTGAGACCCATGAGGCTTCCAGATACTACCGTGTGTCTCCTCATCTTTGTTCACAATAGCTCCTCTGTTGTTGTCAACTCTAGGTTGCTGCAATATCCCTCTTGCTTTCCATTTTTTCATAGAGACCCTTCGTAAGCAAACCTTTGAAATGTCCTAATTTGAATGAGTCTTGAGTGAGCTATCTGCTCCTTGTTGGTTTCCTAAGTGATACCTTTTGCTTGGGTTTAAATGTTTGCAATTTTCTATATAGTGGTGAGTTTGAAGTGGTGAAGTGAATGAACCCATGGCAGAAATGGCATGGGAAGCATCAACTAGGTTCATGAGTGGCAGGAGTGTGCAGAAAAGATTCATTAACATGCATAGCTCTTCGGCTGTCTAGAAATGTAGAGTCAGGTCCACAAACAACAGCAGCAGTAGGAGAATTCACATCTAGCACATTCTCATAAACCATTGACTCATCACTTTTAGAGCTAAAAAGTTCATTAAAGATCATAACCTTTCATTTCCTGTGTGAAAAGCAAGTTCCATACTGTAAAGCCATTGAGCTAAGACATTTCAGAGAATCTGGTGAGAACACAGCTTCATTTCTAGTTCAGTGACTTCTAGGGGAAGGCAACTGCTCCTTAAGATTTAAGGATCAGGAGTTCCATCAGAGTTTTAAACATTTAAGACATTCTAGTTGCTTAATGCCAACTTAAATTTTTAGTGAAATAAATAAAAATGCATGGAAATAAGATTTTAAACAGATATGTATTACATATGTGCACATATATGTATCATATGGTTATATATACATATGCATGTGTGTATACATATATGTATCTGTGTGTGTGTGTGTGTGTGTGTGACTTGGTTCTCATTAGTTTGGCTTACTTGCTCTAGCCCTGGGCATGTGCTTCTCTTTATGGCTGTTTAGCATTAACATTTTGGGAATTGTGACAAGCTCTTTCAAACTGTGAGGAGAGAACTGGATATTCAATAGAAAAATAACCTAACAAATCACATTTTCCTTGATGTGAGTTAACTTACAAAAAAGTACAAAAAGCTATTTCTTAAACTTGTTATCTGAGGCTAACAGAGAACTTAAAGCAGTGCCAGAATACTGAAATTCAGGCAAAATAGGGAGGTTTGGGTTCACCAAAGTCTTGTCATGTGCAATTTTGAGTTTTTAATTTGAATTCTATATGGAATGACTTTCATATATTTGAGGTCTCCTTTTGTCACTTGAGATTGTCAGAAACAAACATTTTTATGTTCATATGATTTTCCTATTTAGAAAAAAATCAAGTTTAAAAGGCTAGATCTCTCTGCACATGTTTATTGTGTTTAAATATCTGGGATATTAGCCAAACCCAAACCATCACCTGGAAGCCCAAACCCCAGGAAAGAATGGGAATCCCTTCTCAACCATCTTTCCTCCCTAGTGACCTGGAAGATATATTGTGCTGTGACCAGCTTGAAGATGGCTGACTCTTGGTTCATCATAAAGAAAAAAAAAAATTACTCTTGAAAAAAAAAAAAAAACCAGTTGAGGGCAATTCATGGGAAGGATGTGGAGGCTCCATGAACAGAGGGAACCTGAATCAGCCCACTGGGAGGATGGGAACCAAGCAGCACCTCTCAGTGGAAACATCTAAGAAGCTGCTAGCATGATGGTTTGGAGCTACCTTTGGTCATGTGACATTAGCTTTATTTCAAGATCCCAGGCAGGAATTTCTAATAGCCAGAATAAGGCCACATACTGAAAGCTTCGCCTTTATGGACAGAATGAGGAAAGGGTCTACCCACCTTCCACTGGTTTCGTATAGTGGGGAGAAGTTACTATATCACCCCTAAAAGTGCACATAATAGAAGAAAGCCCCCAAATAGGTAAGATACTGAACAGTCCAAAAACCTAAAAGCACAACCTGAAACAATTATTCACTTTACTTTCTAAGACAGGGTTCATTATCTCCCATGATTGCTCATGGCCAAGGAGGTCTTGTGATAATTTATACTTTAGTCTTCATACAAAAATGAGAATTCCAGTTCTTTAACATGAAAAGCTAGAACTGAAATGTGAGTAGATTTCCAACCTAAGTGGGAGTCTGTACTTAAAACATGGGCAGTGAAGCAAGAAAGGACAGGGTGAGTCTGCTGGCCCAGATGTTTAGAAGCCATGTCCAGAGCCAAGTTATTCCCCAACATTATCCCAGTTTCATCCCTTGTAGAATGGAGCTGGCAAGTATTGCTGACTTCTTGATTTGTGACAATTAAATGAGATAATATTTACAAAGCACTATCTTTGGCATCCAGCTGAATCCCAACCACTGTAGTTCTTTTCATTAACCTGACTCTCGGAGGTAGTGGTATAAACCAAGCTCAAAATTTCCTACAGCAGACTTTCAATGTATCAGTTACAAATACCTGAGTTGTTACCACATATAAACATAGTCATTGACATCGCCCACTAATGCTGAGCCAGCTTCTCTCCTGTGACCTTGCTCCCAATCTGTGCCACCCAGGTAAGATGACTGGGTCACACCTTCCTACAACTACACTAGAATGGCTCCCTATCCTCCGGTATAATTTATATACGTTGGCCAAACTTATTTGGAACCAAAATTTAAAGTATCATCCATTTATATAACAGAAATGGTTTTATTGATATCTCAGTTCTAGAAAACTTCTTACCTTTGGGTTGAATATGGATATTGATTTGAGGTCTGGAGAGAATCATTGTAGGGTATTTTGGTTGCTCTCTGCCATTCCTTATGTGCTGATAAGTGAAGGCAGGACAGTTCAGCATCTAGCTGAATGAGATGTGAAACTGTGGTACCAGTGGAGGGAGAAAATCGAGAAATTGCTCAGCAACAGGAGATGTCCAGTGAGCTAGTGAATGACAGGCAGAGGCCACTGAAAGACAAACTATAGCTTTATTACAATACCCTGGGCTTTTATCAGTGATTCCAGGGAAATTTCCAGCTTCCTCCTGTTGATAAGTATAGGTGCCTTGGTTCATATAAAGAAAATGAAGCCTGACCCTGATGTGCATTTTTCCAACTTCCCTCTCCGAGCAACAGTTGTTGGACTGGAATCTCAAGGCCTAGGTTCAGCATGTAGCATGACTTTGGAAGGCGGCATCGAGATTGATACAGACATAGCGTCTAGGACACAGCTGCAGCTGAAAGCCAGCTGGGCTGTTCAAAAGGGACATCAGACTGAAGTGGCTGTTACAGGCAGATCCAGGTGCGAAGCCAAAGGACATAAAGGAGATCCAAAGCATAAGTGAAAGGTATCCATAATGGGGAAGGGCTGGCATCTGGAAGGACCACCTGAGCCACTGGAAGACAGCAACTAGGTTGGTTTTCAGTGCACATGGAGGGGGCTGCTAGGATGCCTTGCTGCCCCAGAGACAGAGAAGCCTTTGCTGTACAAAGCAGTTTTTCTTTGCCTATGAATTTGTTCTTTTCTCAGCTGGACTTGGAAAGCTACCTATGAAGACAGCCAAAATAAAATAAAACAAAAGCACAAAGCAAAGTCCAATGTTCCCTTATAAACAGGCTTATAAATGTTCCAGTGGTTTCTGGAACATAAGAGCAACTTGAAAACATAAGAGAGCAAAATCCTGGGAATGTCCTCAGCTTGTCCCATCAAGTTCACTGAACAGTTCATCACCCTCTCCTGGTGGGTTCAGGGAAGGCCAGTTCAAGTGCAGTGTCCTCAAAGCACTATAAAGAGTTAATATGGTTTGCAATCCTTAAGAATCCAGGGAATCTGCAGTGGTGAGAGTTACCTATGGGGAATGACTCTCCTCACTGCTGTACCCTACCAGGGACAGTCACTATGGCTATGAGCACTAGGTCAAATCAACCTTTGTCACTTGCATGACAATGACTTTATCATTTCTTGACATTTGTCTACCTTCCAGTTGCACCCTCATGTGAAACACTCATCTGCTGACCCTGAGAACCTGGTTAGCTTGCTACACATGAATATGTAAGTAATCAGCCATCTTTTGGTGGGGGGGGCTAGGGTGGGGTCCTGGGGATGGAACCCAGGGCTGCATGCATGCTAGGTAAGCACCCTATTACTGACCCATAGCCCCAGCAGTATGCTCAGGCATCTATCCTTCAAGGTTGGTCACAGCCTGCTATCTTTCATCTTCCTTTTCCTATTTTTACATATACTTATGTAGTTAATGTATTACTTACAACATAGATAAACAAAGGCTTTCTGGTTTGAGGTGTTTTTTCCCCCCTGCAAAATCAGGAGGGGACAAAGCAACTGATTCAAGTAGAGCTCCCCAAAGGATAAGACTCAGTTATCTTGGAATTGCACAAGGTGCCTCCCCGGGCTTCAAGATGCTGGTTCTGTGATTGTACTCCTTGTGGGTGCTTGGATTAACCCATGTTCCAGAAACTATGAGTTACAAAACCCAACAGACAGATAAAGGGGATTCCTTCCTTTACAATGCAAAACTTGAAAACATGTCCTGGACCAAGGCATGCCAGAGACTTCTAAACAAGTACCTATGGTGCTCAGGGCTCTGAGTGAAAATCATTAAACAGCCTCACTTTCCTAGGGACATTGTGGAGTGTCAATGCCTCCTTCTCACTTATGTGCTAACGTTTTTCTTTAAGACATTAAGTCCTCACCAAAAAGACTGGCAAGTAATCACCAAGGATAGTTTCAGGAACCTGTGTTTATTAATGCACCTTCATCTTCAGTTCAGAATATTTTTAATCTTGTAAATCAGTAACCAAGCAAGGTGATTGTTGCTGATTTTAAATACTTCATGTTATTTTTAATGGGTTTTACAGAGCTAGGATCTGATGAGCATACATGTAATAAAAACACATCCTCCTATCATTTTTTCCCTTAAACACATTTTCCTTGTACAATTTGGCAATAAGACAGATACTTATAGAGTAAGTTTTTTCGCTGTTTATATTTCTCCTGGCAGAGCTCCAAAGAGCATTTAGCAGTGTATTAATCAGCCAGAATGTGAGCTCCACAGACCACTGCCTTTTCCTACTGCACCTGAGAACTCCAGTTGAATGCTCCCAACTCTCACTGAGTCAGAAATGTATTTTCAATGTCTATTGAATTCATGGATTGCATATTATCACTTTCCACTCTCAGGTGAAGGCTGAGATCGCTTGCAGGATCCCCAACCCTGCAAATGTGGCAAACAGAGAGCCATTTTGTCCCTCTAGACATTAAGAGGATGGAAAATGGTGACTTTTCTTTTATTCACATTACATCCTAGAAATGCTCACCAGAATTGCCAATATATGTGTCAGATGGGTAGAGAAATGAAAACGGCATGGTGTGATTAGCTATCTCTTCATTGGTGATGACTTCTAACAGAGGTGGCAAGGGCAATCTCAACTTGAATGAAACTCTGCTGTTAAGCTTTAAACAAAAAGAAAAAAGAAAAAAAAATGGAATGAAAGGATGAAATGGATTTTGGATATTTTTGAACGAGAAAATCCAAAAAGTCAATTTATCTTTCTTTATTAGATTCGATGCAAGTCTAGGGAATATTATAAATTTAATGTAATCTAGCAGCTTTTCTCACTCTAGGCGTACATGTTTAGGTCTTCCGAGGGGAGGGCTTCTACTTTTCTTGCCTGTTCTTTTTGGAGACTCTTTGTATAATAAGCTAAACTAGTGAGAGTTACCAAGTCTCAATTCCACAAAAGGAAGGGAATGCTGGTTTCAGAGGTGCTGGGAGCTGAAGCAATTTCTTCAAAAAACCCAATTGCCTTCATGAAGGCAGCGGTCTGCATGGTATGCTGCACAGGCAGGGAAAATTCTAGAAGGATTTTCCACCTTTGCCAGTCTTAGGATCTCATCAGTAAAATTAAACCTATGAATATAAGCATTCTTTTTAATTAGCCTCATTGCCTCTGCTCACGTGTGTGTGTGTGTGTGTGTGCATGTGTGTGTGTGTGTGTGTGTGTGTTTAGAGCATTTGCATGCAAGCAAAACAATGTAATGAAAATCTGGTTTGGCTTACAAACTGCCCCAAAACAAACTTCTGAGCATAATATTTCCTTAAAGGTATATCTTGCATGCAAGTAAGACTCACTTATTTGTATATTTTCTCTGACTTTGTTTCATTCTGAGAAATCTGAGGAGCTTATTCCCTCGAGCCTATTTATAATGATGCTTCAGGTTCAGCTGTGTGTCCCCTTTGGCTCTCCTCCTGAAGCATTTGCACAGAGCACACCAGGTGTTACTTTCATATTCTCAGACATACTAGAATACATTAACACAAACAGTAAATCAAAACATAGCCAAATTAATGATCATTGCCAGGGTATCTAGACCCAACTCCTTATGACTGCTCAGGATTTGTGAGCATCATGTCTCTGTGCTCATTGACAGGACAATGAGAATACTGGTATGAATTGGTATTTTAGCTCTTGGTTGATGTTCACATAAATTATAGACCAAAATTCGTCTCACTTAGTCAGCATCATGTCATCCATTTCCTTTGGCTTGTTAGATAATGACATATCCAAAGACTGAGTTCTTGGGGTTTCATTTTGCTGGCCCAGACCCAAAGAAAACTCACTCCACTGGCTTGAGCCCCAATTTCATGCTAAAGCACATGACAACCATTCATCATGTCCACTCCTTTTCCTTTCTTTTTCTTTTTTCTACTATCTGGAAACTGGTTCACCAAAGGAAACTGGTAAACCTCCTTGGTAAAACATTAGAGAAACTGAAGTATGTGGATGTAGCTTTCCTTAAAATGCAAAAATGCTGAAGGACACTGGGTTCCTGGGCCTTCCCCAGCCTTTGTTATCATATCCACAAACTATCTATGCACACAGCTATCTCAGAGGAAGACTACCATTCTGTGTACCAAGTGCAAAAACATTAATTAGACATCACCTTGCTATCCTTCTGTTGGTTACAGCACTCCTTCATTAGGCACCAGTACAGATGTTTTGATATGAAATATCATCTTCCTAATTATACTTTCTGAGTTCAGGCATGGTCACCAACCAAAAGGGAATGCATACTTTCCTAAACTCTAGAGATTAAGAAAACAAAGTTAGTCACCTTGACTCCTCCGGTTTACAAAAAACCACAGAATAGAACACAGTTGGTTCCCATGAAGAGAAGAATACAAACTAATGAATGTCATTCAAATTTCTCAGCAACTGAGTGTTTGCCCTTCCCCCAAAGGCATGGCCAATTTTCTTTTCTTTTTTCTTACAATGACAATTCAAGAATGAGGATAATTCTGTTTATCTATAGGAAAAAATAGTGTGAAAGGAATTTGATCTATAGGATCCTTGGGAGACCACCTTTTGGGATACCAGGTGCAGCTCTCTGTCCAAGATAAACCCAAATGACATTCCTGAGAAAGTTTCCAAAAGGATGGAAGCATGTTTTGAGTGATAGGTGAGCAAAGAAGATAGAGAGTTCCCATAAGAAAGCAGCTAAAGATTTATCTGTCAACAAGAGAGGCAGATATTGCTGAAATTACTGAGTTAAAACATGGCCCTTTAATTCACAAAGGAAGGTGGGGAGAGATTTCAGAGGAGATGGGAATTTCCCAAATGGGGGTGGATGAAACCCTGGGCAACATAATAACAAATGTTCTGGCCTCACAGGCAGTCAAGGACTTCGCACTCTAAGGGCTAGTGCAGTTTCATTGATTTCATTGCCTTATGGATCTGTTTCTAAATTTGGAAGTCAAAAGAGGATAAAATGAAAATAATTAGCCTATTTAAGCTTTAATGTGTAAATATTAGCTTGCAAATATGGTTTGATGGTCTGAATGGTAAGAGAGCCCTGGACTGCAGGCCATCAGTAGAGCTACCTCTGTCTCCCAGATTCTTTTCCTCTGTTCAGTTAGCTATTCCTAATGTTAGTCTGCAAAGGCACTGTTTGCTTCTTCTTCTGGGTTTCTGCTGTCAGAAAGCCTGCAACAATCCCACTTGCATCAAAATCACTGCAGGTGTTTAATTATTACTTTAAAAATATTGATTCACTTCAATTTAAAAAGAAGGTGGTGGGGCATGACTTGATGTGTGCTAAGCCCTGTGTAGGACACGGCAGGTGATACAGAGATGAACAGGACCAAATTCTGTCCACAAGATACTCAGGATATAGTGGAGGATGCAGTGTAGAACAATCCTGATTTGTGTGGTTGCGTGATTAGGAGGAAGTAGAGCAGAGAGGAGGTGGCTCTAACTGCATGTGGTGATCAGAGTAGGTGTCCCAGAGTACATCAAAAATGTGACTCAAAGACTGAAGGGGAGGGCGCACAGGGCCCAAGGTGGGGGGCTGCTTTCAAGAGAGGAGGGCTGGCATTGTAGCTCAGTGCACTTGCCTGGCACGTGTGAGGCCCTGGGTTTAATCCTCAGCACAGCATATAAATAAATGTTAATTAATTAATTAATTAATTAATTAAAGGTTTAAAAAATAAGAGAGAGGAGAGCACAGGAAAGGCACTGGGTAGGTATTAGAACACATCATGTACTAGAAGCTACAGGTATTTGGATATGGGTATAATTTTATGTCTATAATTTTATGACAGATGAGGAGGAAAGAAGAGTCTAGAAAGTGAGCCCAAGTCAGATCCAGCCAGGCAGGCCCCACAAGGCAGACTGAGGAGCATAAATATATCTATAGGTGATAGGAAGCCATGAAAGTCAGTTCTGTGCTTCCTAAAGTAAATCTCTAGTACAGTATAATATTAGAAATGGAATGAGGCAAAACTAGGGAGCAGAGAAGAAATACAGTAACTGGAATAGTCCAGATGAGAAAGCAAAGCTTCAAATTGGCCAATCACCAAAAGTCCTTCTGATGACGTGACCAGAGCAGATAGAAGGCCTAATTCTGCCCTAGGCCTGATTCTACATTTCTTCAGAGATAGTGCTGTGGTTCTCAGAACTCAGACAGATTCTGTGGACAGGTAAGGAACACCTGACAACATGGAATTGAATGATCTTATCTGGGCTACAAATGGCCCCCAAAGGCAAACAATGAAATAGGGTATATACTGATGTCACCTGCCACATCATTCCTGGAGGTGAGTGGGGATGTCAGTGGCCTTTCCTCAGGAACTGGCACTTTAGCAGCTCAGACTCACAGCTCCTCATCCTACCACAGTGCCAGCCGGTGCTAAAGTTCACCTTCCAGGACCATCTAAGCAAGGACAGTATTTTGAGCACTGGCCAATTTAATCCCATAATTCAATTAAAAAATAACAGTGAGAATTTATTGAGAATTTTCTTGCTATGCAATTTTCCTAAGGTTTAGAATCTCCTTACTCATCAAGCCCACCACCAAAGTCAAGACCTAAAACAACATAAAAATATTGTTTTCCTGATTGTTTAAATAATACTTTAACCAAAATTTTCTGCCCTTCTTATTAAACATTTAGAGTTTTAGCTAACCAATAGGGTATGAATTAAGGCCAGTTTCGTTTGTTGGTATGTTAACAAACATTATGGCATGCCTCTTGGGTCTGGATGTTTTCAGTTGCAGAAAATGAAGAACTAATTAAAAGTAGCTTAAACAATTATGGAAGTATATTATCTCACATAAGAATTCTGCAGATGGGGTGGTTCTAAATTTGATTAATCAGTAGTAGTACAATGATATTGTTAAGGCCCCAGAGTCTCATACTTTCTCGTTCTGCCTTCGTTGGGGTGCTACTTCATACTCTTGAGCTGGCTCCCCTCATGAAGCCAAGATGGCTTCCAGAGCTCCAGGAAAAACATTAATCTTTCTAAAAGCAAAAACAACTATGGCAAGGCCTAGAACATAGCCATTCCTAAACTAATCACTGGCAACAAGAATAGGAAAACCAGGGACTGACTTAGATTACAAAACACTCCTCAGTCATGAATGGGACAAGGGCAGTCTTGTGAAGTACATGGTTATAAGATACCAAACAAAATCAGGATTGTGTTGTCAAAGAAGCAAGGGTAGTGGCTGATAGGTAGACAACCAACAATGTCTACCACTCCATTATTCTAAGTAGAAAGGAACAGCACACAAGTCCCACAAGATTATGACCCTATGGAGTTTGCCTTCTTGTTAAGGAATAGGAATGTGGATAGAAGGTTTAGGAGAGAGGAACTTGGTTATACTAGAAATCAGCCTCAAAAAATCAAGTATTATAATGGGAACATCTCTCTGTTTCACTATCATCAGGCACAAATTAATTACATTAACTATCAGTAGAATTGACTTAGCAATTGTGAAAGATAAACATTTTAGACTGGAAATGCAGTGAGCAGATAGGATAAGAACAAATCAGTTCCACATAACTCCTGAATATTTATGGCTTGCAGAGCATCATGTGGATTTGGATAGGTCTAAGATTCAGGACTTGACACTGGCTATCTCTGGAATAAGCCTTGGCAACTTTGTTTTTATAAACTTCATAACTTAGGAGGAAAGAATATAAAAATAGTAATTTTTAAATTATATATATGTATATATTTTTAAATATATTTTTATATTTTTAAATTATATATATGTGTGTATATATATATATATATATACACACACACACACACACACACACACACACACGCGCGCGCGCATTCATCTTGAGGGGTAGCTAAGAAGGAAAGCAACAAATTAAAACTGGAAGGACCAAGAGTAAGAGAGCAATATTGAAAACAATCCCAGTGCCTTTATAGTCAGTTGATTTTCAACGAGGAGTCCAAGAACACAGAATGGAGAGAAGATATTCTCTTCAATAAATGGTGCTGGGAGAACAGTGAAGTAGAATTAGATCTTCATCTCATAGTATTTCTTTAAGAAAATCTCAAAATGCATTAAACACTTATATGTAAGACTTGAAACTGAAATTACTGGAAGAAAACAGGCAAAACACTATGACGTTGGTCTGAGCAATGACTTTTTGGATATGACCCTGAAAGCCCAGGCAACAAAAGGAAAAATCAACAAATGGGACTATAAGAAACTAAAAAGTTTCTGCATAGGAAAGGAAGCAACCAACAGAGCAAAGAGACAATCTACGAAATGGGAGAAAATATTTGCAAACTATACATCTGATGAAAATTAATATACAAAGTATATAGGGAATTTGACACAATATCAAGAAAAAAATCTGATTAAAAGGTGGAGCCGGGCGCAGTGGCGCACGCCTGTAATCCCAGCACTTGGGAGGCTGAGGCAGGAGGATCGTGAGTTTAAAGCCAGCCTCAGCAACTTAGCAAGGCCCTACACAACTCAGTGAGACTTTGTCTCTAAATAAAATACAAAATAGGGCTGGGGATGTGGCTCAGTGGTGGAGTGCCCCTGGGTTCAATCCCCAGTACCAAAAAAAAAAAAAAAAAAAAAAAAAGTGGGCAAAACACCTAAATAGATGTTTCTGAAAAGAAGAAAGACAGCTAATACAAATATGAAAAAGTATTTAACATTACTACTCATCAGGAAAATGTAAATTAAAGTCACAGTGATCCACCACCTTATACTTGTTAGAATAGTTATCATCAAAAAATACCATAGTGAATCCCAACATCAAGGACATCCACAAAACACTAATTTTTAAAAAAAATGATATAAATAAATCACAAAAAGGTCAGTAGAGGAAAGAGGGAGGGTAGTGGGGAAAGCACTGAGGTGTGAGGGACTGAATTAGAGCAAATTAGTTTCCTTGGTTTTGTGATTGTGTCAAAATGCATCCTAAAGTTATACATCAACCAAAAGGAATCAGTAAAAAAGTCAAAATATCACAAGGTTATCAAGGACATGAAGGGAACCCTTGTACTCTCTCTTGGTGAGAACATTAATTAGTATAGCAATTATGGAAAACAGTTTGGTGGGTCCTCAAAAAATTAAAAATTGCACTAACAAATGATTCTTCAATCCCACCACCAGGTACATATATCCAAAGGAAATGAAATTAGTCAAAAAGAAACCTGCACATCCACGTTTGTTGAAATATTATTAACAGTAGACAATATATGGACCCACCTAAGTAAATGTCTATCAACAGATGAATGGAGTTTTAAAGCCTCTCTCTCTTTCTCCCCCCACTCTCTCTCTCTCTCTCTCACACACACACACACTCAAAGGATTACTATTAAGCCTTAAAAAGAAAAAAATCAATTTCCATGTATGAATTTGTTGGGATGAACCTAACTACTCTGCATTATTATAAATCTCTAATAATATTTATTGAAATAATAATAATTTGAAGGAAAAAAAAAAAAGAAAATCCAGTCACTGGTAATACCATAGATGAATCTTGAGGACATTATGCCAAGTGAAATAAACTCTCCCAAAACACACACACACACACACACACACACACACACACGAAAGACAATAATGTCTTGATCTTACTTGTACATGAAATCTAAAAAGTCAAACAAGAAAGCAGAGAGTAAAAGGCTGGGAGGTGAGGGGGTTGAGGAGATGGTGGGAAGGAGACGCAACTTCAAAACTTCAATTAGATGGGAAAAATAAATTCAAGAGATCTGCATGTCCCAGTGTTTATGGTTAATAACAATATATTGCATACTTGAAAATGGCTAAGAGAGTAGATATTTGAGAATTCTTATCACACAAACAAAAGTGCATTATCATCTATAAAAAATAAGTTTGAGAAGCAATGCAAGTTAAATATCTTCATCTAACCTTTCTACAATCTACATCTATCATGTTGTACACTATAAACACAAAATTTTTACTTGTCAATTTAAAAAATGAGGAAATCAAAGGAAATATTCTTAATACATAATAGTAACTAAAGTATCTCAGAAAATTAGTCATATAAAAATGTTCCATGTACATCAAACAAGATTCCACTCAGCAGTAATGATTGGGTAAGTAATATTGATGATAATATTTGACACTTAGTAGTTATCCTGTCATATACTAAACACTTCACCTATTACCCCTATAATCATTACGTCAATCCTAAGAAGAGGTGTTACCTTCACCCTTATTTTACAGATAAGGGTAAGTCAGGATTGGAAAGGTTAGGTAGGTAACCTGCTCAAGGTTACACAAGCTGGAAAAATGGTAAAGCTGATTCAAACACAGGCATGTGAGCTCCAGAGTCTCTGATTCCAACCACTGCATTTGATGGGATGGAAACAAGGCCTGAAAGATCATGATTATTCAAGGAAACATAAAGGGCACCTCGGAGACTTTCTTCTCCAGATGTAGAGGAGGTCAAAGTGAATTTGAAATGCTCTCCTTTATACCTCTGCTGACCGAGGCAAAAGCTGTTTTGAAAGTGAGGGGTTTACAGAGGTGTCTCTCTGCTGTCAGGGTCCCACGAGGAGGAGAGCATCCCAGTTATGCAATGGAGTTAGCAAGACTACCAAGAGACTCCACTGGGAGTTTCAACACCATGGGGAGTTTGCCTGTAAGCGTGAAAAGAATAACCACATTTGAATAGATTTTCAGACCTCAATGGATGCTACCTGCAATTCCCTTTTAAGAAGAGGTTCAAAGAATGAAAATCTCAAGTGATGACAACAGGGACCTGCAGAGCGGAGAGCTTCCAGAGCCAGACGCAGGGTGGGCTGGAAGATGACATGGCTGGCACACAGCAGAGGCTTAGCCAGCCACGTGTCCCTCTGGTTCTCCATTTGGTTGCCACAGGGCAACTTTCCTGGCTTCGTTATTGCACATTTCCTGCCACTGTCATATTGTCCTGCATATCCTAAAGTGACCCCATGGAGCTTTTCTGGAGCTTCTCTCCAGCTGTTCTGTGAATGGAGGTTGGAACACATAGAACATCGCAGAGATGGTAAAAACATAAAAAGAACTTCAGTTTTCCCCAGTCCAACATAGGCCTTTTGGCTTCATCCACTGGGAGATTCTCTTGTATAATGAAAAGGATACTGGATTTGGCTTCAGTGGGCCTGGAGTACAACCTCTCAGGGTGACTTTAGACAAATTACATAATTTACATAAGCTTTTTATATCTTGGTTTCATCAGCTGTAAAATGGCAATAAAATACCCTGACTCCAGCGACAGCTCATACAGGTATTATGAGAACCAAATGAAATCATGCGCATGGAAGCCATTCAAAAGGGGCACATCACTGTGCAAGGGCAAGGGTGCAGTATTTATGCCCTTCATAAATCTGTGAGTAGGACACTGATGTGAGAAAATCCCTGTGCCTGCTCCTTCCACCCACCTGTCAGCACACAAACAAGACACGGGCCACTGATGTCTGCTACTGTAACAAGAGGTCGCAGACTGGGTGGCTGCAAGAACAGGAATTTATGCTCTCACAGTTCTGGAGGCTTGAAGTCCACAACTAAGGTGCTGTAAGGGTCAGTTTCTGCTGAGACCTTCCTTCCTGGTTCCCAGGGGCCCACCTTCTTGCTGTATCCTCCTGTGAGCTTTTCTTTGTGCTCATGGATGCCAGTCCTATGGGATTAGGGTCCCATCCTTATGACCTTGATCTCATTTAAATATAGTAATCTCCTTTAAAGCTCTGATTCCAACTATAGTTGCATGGGTTTTCAGAACTTCAGCTTGTAAATCTAAGAAAGAGACAGACATTTTGATCAATAACAAACACCCAAGGAAGCAGCAGATTTGCAGTATCTCCTTTACACAATCTGATGGTCTCTCCCTGTGAGATTTGCTGTTGTCTGTAATAGAGTCCTAGCCAAGCCTCAGGCTGGAGCTCTATTTTGACTGTTTCTGGGAGACGGGTGAACACTTTAGGTATGATTTTACATGAATTAAAAGCTGTTTTTGTGGTTGTTGTTGACAGGAAGGGCAGATGTTTTCTTATTGTTGTCGCCTTATTATATTTGTACGGAATTATCTGAGAACATGGTAGAATGCTCTCTGCCCAGGCTAAACTGCCCAGATTAATTTTGAGCCCTATGAAGGAAAGTAAATAAATAAGTTAACAGTAGGCTTAGAACTCACTATTCCAGGTACTTTATGAATCAGATGGGCATGAATGTGGGCATCCTTATAAATCAGCACCTTTGGTTCTCCAAATGGGTTCATGATCACAGGGTATAGACAAAGAAGAGATGAATAGGATCCGTGTCCAATAGTGAACACTCCAGATTTCAAGGGAGAGAGGTGGGGAGGCAGGGGAATGGAGACTGGTTTTGTAAAAGCAAGAATGAGACTATTTAAATGTCAATATTTCTATTATCTATTTGTCTTCAGAGCTGGTGAGGTATGAGCCATGTACCTTATATACTAATGATATTAGAATTCAGGACACAGACTGGACAAGGGGATGAACTGAGGCAGAGAGGAGGAATTTCTGAAGGTTATAGATTATGTCTCCAGTATAAGTGAAGATTGATCTTGATATTTGATAGAGATGGGTTGGAGGTAGTCTCTACTGGACCCATACATTCTAGGACAGGACACCCTGAAGTGTCTAATGAAAGTCCCTAGCAACCAGTCAACTCAAGGCTTATATCAGAATAAAGGATCCAGGATTCCAGAGTTCTCTTCACCTCTTATCAACCAGGTTAGTATAGTCGAAACAGCTATCTCATCTTAGACTTTTAATCTGATCAGAGCAATTAGCACTTTCTATGCCAAGGATATAACTGCTGTGCCTATCACCCTGATCCAGTCTAAGGAGACCCTTGAACTTCACTAGTGCTTTAAGGAGGGCAGTATGTCCTTGGAGCACTCACCTGTTCATGAGAACACCAGCTGAACAAAGTCCATGGCTCAGTGCAGGACAGACTGCCAGGAGCAGAGTGGCCTAGATGCCAGGGATGGGGCCTGAGGAATACAACTGTGCAATAGGCTCAGCAATCTCCCTGGGCATGGCTCTGTCACCAAAGAAGACAGCCTGAATGTGCAATGACTTAATTAGAACCCAGCACTCTGGCCGGCAGGGGCCGAGGCACTTTTGGAAGTCAGCCTTGGGAGGTGCCCAAGAAAACAAATGTCCACCTCCAGTTTGCTAGAGGATCCTAGACAAGCAGTCAGGGAGGCTGGACCGTGCACGAAGCTCACAATTTCAAATGAAAAGAATCTCCATTAAGATCTCATGCTCACAATCTCTGAATGAGTTCTGATTTATTTCAAGAACACATTTTTTCCCCCAGCCCTGAAATAAGTGTGAACCGAACTGTGAAAAACAGATCTTGACCATATTGTTGTCACTACCAATTCACAGCAACAATCTTCAGTTTTGAATTATCACCCTCCATTTCTTTTCTACATCGAAGGATTTGAAGATTAAAAAATATATTCTAGTCAAGATGACTCAAAAGATTTCCACATTTGAAATCTTGATCATTCTTATCCCAGCCCATAGGCCCGCAGTGCATCTGATTCCTCCATGAATGGTGCTCACTGGGACGTGCCTAATGAAAGGAGGCTTTCCCCTGGGCTTCTGGAGAGGTCTCTGCAACATAACTGTGCCCTACATAATGAGAGAGAACTACCTAGGGAATTCCAGTCCTTAGCAAACCTCAAGTACAAATCAACTTGTTCCTTTCCATCATGTTCTAAGTCAATCTGAATGCATTACAAACCACAGAGTTGCAAATTGTATTTGATTATTTATAACCATAAAATAAATGGAATAATGTAGGTCTTGTGAATATTTTTTCAAAGATGGATAAAGCAAGGAACAGAAAATTCCCTAGTGTGGCTCAATGATTAATGTATGATGAATTCATAACATTCTTGCATTTGACAACTTTTCCTGAAGATGTAGAAACCAGTTTCCAGGGTATAGTACCTATAGTTTTCCCAAACTTTAAAGTTTTCTAGTCCTGAACTCTTCCATAAACCACTGGACTTAAGAGAAATGCGTAAAATTTGAAGAAGAATACATATTTCTTTTCTTCTGGGTAACTCATTTTCTCATGGCAAAGGCTACAAAATAGCATCCTTTCACCTGCTTCTAATTTGATATAAAGGCAAAAATAATATGCCTAGGTATTTACTTCTAAAATCATGCTATAAGAATACTCTGAGATGAAAGGGAATCTTGTGAGTTACTATCTGTCATTGGCTTCCCATGATTAAAGGTAGGGTACCTATGCAACCTGGACATGCCACATCAAAGACTTCATTAGATCAGCAGGTGCAGAGCCCTGTCTGACGATAGTGATGCTCTGAAGTTAATATGCTTTCATTTGATTAAAGTCCAGAGTCATAGCAAAATAGCAATATGGAGACAGCAATACTCTTCTTTGTGTTTCCTTCTTTGGGGCATCTCCCTCCTTTGTGAAGCTTCTGATAACTAAACAGCAAAACTCCTTTTGTTGTGCAGTTGCAGTTGTTATTAATAGCCAGCTTTTGTTAATTACGTGCTCATCACTGTGCCAGATTCTTCATATATTTTATCCCATTTTATGGTCACACTGAGCTGGGAGATAGGTCTTAATGATAAGGAAGTGGTTGAGGATCCCACAGAAAGTAAAGGGCACAGCCAGAGACCCAGGCAGGAATGTAGGAGTTTAGAGCCTCATTCAGTTAGCCTGTCTCCCTGTTTCAACTTCCTACTGTCCACTATCGACCACTCTGGAGTGGCAGTTTATTCAAGTCCATGGCCTCAAGGGCTCTGTTATCACCAAGGAGTTATGCAAAAGTTACACTGACCTCAGAAACAGCAGCTGCTATTAAAACAAAATCTAAGAGAAAAAAAATATGACTGGTTCTTTCTGATCCTAAATCTCAGAATTCTTACAAAGCAATCTAGATGAGTCCAAGCTCTGCCCCACCCACCCTAAAGCATTCATAACCCCATACTAGTCCCCTAAGGGTTACAACAAACATGATCTTATTCTCTAACAGAAGGAAAGGGGGAAGCAGTAAATGCGAGAAGCTTCCACCCCTGCAGTGCAAGGACCCTTTCCAAGAACACCTGCATTTCCACAAGCGGACATAGGAACTGTACATAATTGCCTATACAGCAGACATTAAAGCTACAAGCTCTGCCAACATTTCCATCTAACATGTGCAAATGGGTTACACATAGGATACTCCAAATGATTCCATTGAGAGAACTCGGTTGCATCCATCAGCCATCCAGGTACAGCCCTGTGCACCTTCCCCCAGGCAGGTTAATGATAGTAACTATCCCCACCTTGAAAAGAGAATGTGTTAGAAACTCAGAATCTCTATTACACCTAGGATCGGGATATCCTTTGGGTCTATTCAAACAGCTGTGTTGTCTGAACTCAGACAGCAAATTGACATGAAGTTGCTAAGGCACCAAGCATGCTTACACAGACAACTATTGTGCCTACAACACTTTTTCTAAGTAGAAGCAAAACTCCATGGTGTCACTATCAGACATGCACCATTGGTGGCCCATCTGTACCTTCATGTTTTATGGCACTCTCTAACATTGGTCTAGAGTAAACTGTCCACATTCTGATGCCTTTTCAGACACTTTATTTTCCAGAGTTGGGGTAAGATGAGCTAACTTTTGCCTAACACAAAATTAAATTCACAGTTATCAAAACACTCAAGTGCTTTCCTTTGACCAACATTTCATGGACTAGGAAGACAGAAAGGTATACAAAAAGCAGCCAGGATTGCTAGGATGCTGATGTCTCAGAAATTTGGACTTTTTTTTTTTTCTTCTTTTATTGCTAACTTTCAGAAGTAATTAGGGCACTCATTTCTAAGCTAATGCCTTCTAATGGTCACTTAATTCTGGACAAACTGCAGAGTAGAATGCTTTTGAAACTAGAATTAATTGTTCAAAAGACATTATTGGGATTAGTCTGGTAAATGTAGAGAGAGAAAAAAGATCTTTTACTGAGACATTAAAAATAATGAAGTTCCCTACAGTCCCAGACCTAATACATTTTGTGGGCTTCTTGTTTTTTCTTTTTCTCTTTCTTTTACTTTTTTTTTTCCTGAAAGTAATTGGCCAAGGAATGAAGTAATGCCAGAGATTTTTCCACCTGTTTATGGGAGTTCAGGAATGCTCCCTCCCATAATATGAAATCAGTCCAACTATGACAGGGAAAACATACAATCAAAATGTGCCATTATAAGATTATTTTTCAATCTCTTCTTCTGTCTCATTTCAATAAAATATTCATTTAATATCACTACTGTGCTCAGAGTTCTGGAGAGAGTCAGTACAAGGTTCAAGGAATATATTTCAGTCTTCTAAATCTCAGTCTATTGAGAGACAAAGGCATATAAGTAGCAAAAAATATGGAGATAAATGCTATAATAGAAGTGCAGACAACATTCTGTAAGAGTAAAGTGATAGAATTTGCATTTGAAAAAGCTGGGGAAGCTTCAAAACCTTTGTGTGTATAGACCCCCCCAGTGGTGGAATAAAGAAGAGAAGGGATTAACTGTCACACAGAGTAACTGGGGTAAAGGCAGAAAAGTGGGAGCACAGGGGTGTGAGAACGGAAGGGATAGAATATGAGGGTAAAATGTGACCACATCAGGGATAATTCTGAATACTCAAAAGAGTTGGAACACTGTTATATATTCAATCACGAATTACTGAGAGTTTTGAGAAAATACCATCATAAAGCTTGAGTTCAAATTGAGGCCTTTTCTTTTTTGCACCATGGAAAAAATAAGACACCTATAATTGAAGCTTGTTGAGAAAAAAGAAGCAAGAACCCTGGGGAAAAAGATAGGCAGAGGTGGGATCAGCAATTGCATGCAGTTCCAATTTGCCATTTTGGTTAGAGGAAACTTATTCATTCTTTTTATCTACTTTCTTGTCTCCTATTCATTGTTAAGTATTGATGGTCACCTCTTTCTGACACCATTAAGTATTTTAATATCAATTCAAAATTGAATTGCCAGGCTAGGCTTCCATTCTGAGATTTCATCCCAAATTTTTAATGCATGCTTAACATACAAAGATGGATGTGCTATCAATACTCAAACTCCCTGAAGCTAAATTGAGATTATCTTCAACTAGATCCCTGATTTTCTTCTACATTTTTCTCCCTATTTTCCTGTTGAAATCCCACTTATTTTACAAATTCTAGCTTACAAGCTGTCTATGCCCAAACCTGTTTTCTGTATCCCTGATGAATAAATGTCTGCTTTCTCTTAGCATGCACCCAATTCCCAAGTGTCTGATTTCTGTCTGTCATTCATTATTTTTTATGTATTTTCTCTGCTCAATTATAAATTTGAGAACAGAATTCATGTTATATTCATCAATGTATTCCCTAATACTTAGCATGGCAATTTGCAAGAACAGGTTGGGTATCCCATATTCAAAATGCTTGGAAAAAGAATTGTATTTCAGATGTTCAGATTTTGGAATAATTGTGTGTGTGTGTGTGTGCGTGTGTGTGTGTGTGTAATAATGAGCTATCCTGGGTATGGGACTCAAGTATAAACTTAAAATTCACATGTGTTTCATATATACCTTATTCATGTACTCTGGAAATATGCAGTGTTTTTAGAGCACCTGTGTTCTAACTATAGCCCACTATATGAAGTCAGGTGTGGAATTTTCCACTCGGGGCATCATTTCAGCATTCAAAAAATGTTGGATTTGGGGAATTTTGAATTTGGGATTTGGGGATTAAGTAATGCTTAACCTATAATGGGCTCTGAGAAAATGAATATAAATTTGGTCCATTCTTAAATTTGCATCCAGATATTGAAATTTCTAGGATTATAGAGTTTCCTGATGGAGAATCAGGTCAGTCTATCAAAAGGAAAGGTGTGTCTGGTTATTAGTCTGTTAAGAAATTTTCATCTTTATTTTGTCCTTCCTATTCATTCTAATTAATACTTTATTCATTTACTCATTAAAAATATTTACTAAACTTTTACTTTGTGGCTAGTACTGTTCTCAGTGCTACAGATATTATAATGAATAAGACTTGTATGATTTGACTTCATCTAGTTTTTCATTGACCAATCTCTTGCTCTAGTTCCTACTAAAACCTTTCACTTCACCTTGTAAGTGGGTCAGACACCATAGTACATACAATTATTGTATAAATTGCCTCCAAATCAAGAGGCCCTTTCTTAATGGTATGCTGTGTAGGGTATACTGTTTTATTGGGAGAACATAAAACTCAGCAGTTCCCTAGTCATCTAGATGGTTGTGTCCATTATTTTCATGAAATTTACCTTACAACCTCTTATTTATATCCATCTTATTGATGCTTCTAGATCTACCACTTTCACATCATCAAAACATTAAACTTTAGTAGAGCAGTATGATACTATGTGGTTTGGAGAGAAGATCAATGTTTCTGGACCATTTGGTGACCTAGAGTCAGACTTAGAGTAATAACTCTGAGGCAAATGTCTAAAGATATATTGCAATCCCTTCCAGGTAAAAGCAAGTTAATTCTGGTGTTCTTTGTTTAATGAAATTAAGAAAAATATTTTTCAACTTAATACCCTATACTAGGTTTTAGAAATGCACTAATTTGTTTCAGTAAAAAAAAAAAGGACTTTTGAAACAAAAAGTAAAAACCAAAGTTACCATTTGGTTATAACAATAATAATGGACTATTTTTCTCCAAGACCCATTAAGAAGTCACAGTAGAACATGCAATTAGGATGTTATAAAAATCACCAAACCTATGCATGTCTCAAGGTTCTAATGTTGGAAGATTGCTTTTGTAATAATATTTTGGCAACAAGGAGGATATAGAGGGACTGTCACTTAATCTTCCCTTTACAGATTGCAAGCCAGTGTGCATAGATTCTGTCAATTGCTATTGTTATCTGTTTAATTCTATGGCTTTAGATTGGAGAAAACACAGAGGGACGGGTTTAGGGTCCCACTAGTTCATAACAAAGCAGACCTTGGTTAAAACTCAATTTGTCACTAGACATATATTTTTTTAACACAAATTTAGATGCATATTTGTTTATTTATTTATTTTTTATTTTTACAGACTTCATTTTGATTCATTGTACACAAATGGGGTACAACTTTTCATTTCTATGGTTGTGCATGATGTAGATTCATACCATTCATGTAATTATACATATACATAAGGTAATGATGTAGGTCTCATTCCACCATTTTTCATACCCCTGCCTTCTCCTTCCTCTCATTTTCCTCTATGTAATCTAAAGTTCCTCCATTCTTCTCTCACCCCCCGACTCCCCCAACCCAATTATATATCATCATCCACTTATCAGGGAAAATATTCGGCCTTTGGTTTTTTGGGATTGGCTTATTTCATTTAGCATGATATTCTCCAATTCCATCCATTCACCTGCAAATGCCATAATATTCTTCTTTTTTATAGCTGAATAATATTCCCTATTCTTATTCTCCTTTGTGGATTCTCCTTTGCAGAGTACAGAGGGCTTCAGGGCTCTGTGCAGTGCTTGTATCTCTTTTGTTTTCCATGCATACTTTCTCCTTAGGTTCTTTACCTGATCTGTGATACTAAATTCTATATATATATAGTATAGGGCACAAACACATATGTGTATAGATATGTAGGTACAAATATGTGTATGTATTTGTATACATATACACTCATATGCTGCATAATGACATTTTGGTGGAAGGAACCACATATATGACCATGGTTACATAAGATGATAATGAAGATGAAAATTCCTGTTTCCTAGTGACTTTTTGCCCCTCTTAATGTCACAGTGCAATGCATTATTCATGCATTTGTAGTCGTGGTGGTAGAAACAAAAATGTTGCACTGCCTATTGTACAAAAGTGTACCACATACAATTATGCACAGTAAATAATACTTGATAAATGACAATAAATGGGTAATAATAGCTAATAGTATTAATAGCTTTATGTATTTACTGCATTATACTTTCAATCATTATTTTAGAATGTATTCCTTCTACTTATATTAAAAAATTACTACAAAACAGTATCTGTGTTACACTGGTAGCAGCTTCGGACATATCCTGCTTACCACACCTCTTGGGTGCTTTGTTTCTCTTGCACTTGATTTAATCTCAATGTGGCTTGTTCTTCATGGCTTTAGGCCATTACATATATGCACACAAATACAACATACAGCCTAGATTTGTAGTAGGCCATTTAGGTTTAAGTACACTCTGGGACATTTGTACAACAATGAAATTGCCCAGTGATGCATTCTGCAGAACATGTTCCTTCCCATCATTAAGTGAACTATGACTATATATGTAAATATATATGCACACATATTTACCGATCTACTATTTATCACCATTTGGATGTTAATAAGCATCTTAAATGAATAAAATAGTTAATTCCTGCTCTCCATTCAGCAAACCTGCTATTTCCCTCATAAGCCTTCCACCACTACTGAGTTTCCCAGACAAATCCTGATATCATCCTTTATTCCATTCCCAAACCCAGATTTCATCCATCCCTAAGGTCTAGCCACAAAATGTACCCCACTTCTGATTATATTATGCAATCACCGTTCCTGCAGCACCTGTCTCCACCACTGTCATCTCTTCTTTTACTAATGTAATAAGCTCCCACACAATTTTCACTGATTTCATCCTCTTCTGTTTCACCTTACCCAGAATCAAAGGTGGCTTTTCTAAACGAAAATCAAATCATGTCATGCCCATGCTTAAAATTCTCAGTCGACTTTTCAACAGAAAGCAACTCCAGACTCCTTATCACGACTTACAAGTTCCTTCTGGTTCCTGCCTGATCCTCTTCCATCAACTCTTTCTATTTCCCCATTCTATAGATTGCAGTTTACACTGGCCTTGTTTTTCTTGCTGTGGACTGCAACACACTGGTTGCATCTCAAGATCCTTGATAATTTGTTTTCTTTGCAACTCTTTCATGATTGTCCCTTTCTCATATTTCAGGTTACTGAATTTAAGAATTAGCAACTGCCCCCAAGACATTCTTTGGTATTTTCTTCTTTTATATTTTTCAGAGCATCTATCAGCTCCTGAAATTAACTTCTTTATTTATTTATTGTCACCCTTCCACTATTATGTAAGCTTCACGAGGAGTCTCTCTTGCTCACCATTTCCTGCATTTAGAACAGAGGTTATCAGATGGCAATTGGTCAATAAATAGATATCCGTTGACTGAATTATTTCCCCCTTCAATTTTGCACATTGCTTGGGGGCCTGCACCATTATTTTGGGCACCAGATATTAATGTTAGTTCAATTCAAGGTCTAATGACCCATGGAATGGCTGGGTGCTCCCTTTGCCTCATTACATGGTTACTCTAATTAGCAATTCTATGCTTCTTCCAGGAATTCAAGAAGGAAATTTCATTGTCCCTTCTTGTGATTTTATTTCAGGATCCTCAAGGACTCTGTTTTCGTTCATGTAAAGGGCTCTAGAAATAAGACAACTCTGGGAATAAGATAAGAAGCTTTTACTCTCTCAGTGTGGCTCAATTCAGGTGTCTCTTCCTGAGTCCTAAAGGATTTTCTCCTGCTTCATAGAAATAGGTTCTTTAATATAAAGTAGGAGCTTAAAAGAGTTCCCCCCTTCCCTGCTTTGTGTGTGTGTATGCGTGCGTGACATCTGTCTGTCTTTGTCTTTGTCTCTCTTTCAGTCTTTCCCTCATTAATAGCTACTATTCCCCACCCTGTAGGTCAAAGCATTCTGCTTACCAGACAGACCCTGAGCCTGTCGTGGTCACCTTCTCCACTTTGCCTCTGGCTGTTACTCAGGGTTGCTTAATCTGCACTCCAGGTTCCTTCTAGCAACAGTGAAATTAGGGAAGGTATATTAACTATAGGGTTCACAAAAAGCAGGCATTACTTGGTTCCCTTTCACCAATTATTCTTAAGACCTTAAGACTTCAGCATTTCTAGCTCTGAAGAATTTGAACTCTTTACTTTTTTTCCTATCTCAATTTCAGTTAACACAGTTGACAGTTGGGATGTGGGCTCAGTCATCTAATTGAGAAAGCATTTACACCACTACGAGTGCTCATATTAACTCATTGAAGAAGACATGAGCCTATCTTCCACTAAGATCCATACAATGATGGCTTTTCACCCAAGTAGGAAGTTCACTTTCTTGGCAGCTAAAAATGTGACACATAAACTACACAATTTTGGATTTTATGCTAACTATAATGGAAAACTGTTGGTGTATTTTATGCTAAAAACCAAGGTGGAGAAAGTTTGTGCATTATGGCAAGTGAAAAGAATGTTTTGACTCAGTCTTGAAGTGTTCAAGCAATTTGTGATTCTCAACAGAAACATGCAAACAACTAAAAGAAGATGGATGGCCAGTTCCAAAGTAGTGGCCACATAATCACAGATAATAGAGACAAGTTATGGCTAGATTTGTTAGGAGAAGCTTCACAGAAGAGCTGGAGGAGAAGAGCAGGACTTCAACTAAGAAGGCTGGAGGGAGATGCCCAGGACTAGGGCAGAAAGAAGACCTATCCTAGGCCAATGCTTCTAGTTGTTCCCTGCACAGCTTCACTGGGTACCATTCACAAAAACTGTAAGCTCAGAGTTGGAGATGGAAAAGTGCCAGGCACAGGGTTGAGATGGTTAATAAACCAGACTAATCAAATCAAAGGATAGTTAAGGAAGCTTTAGTGAAGTTAGTAAAATAAATGATTTTAGGGTATAGATTCATTTTTAGGCATATTTGAATAATATTAAATCCACAGAATGAAAAAATAGGGAATTAGTAGGCATTCTAAGTGTCCCAAATCCCCTGTTAATTATAAATACTAGCTCATGCAAGCTCAAGTAGCAGAGAACCCATAACATTTTCTTTAGAAGCTTCTTTTTCATTTGTTAAGGTGAGACAGACAAATCCTCTAGTCCTTGTTCCAAGAAAGCACTTTAACTGCTGAGACTAGACTTGGTTTCATCAATAAATGAGCTGTTAAAATTGATTTCTCCTCATTGAAAGGCACTTCATTCACAAATATACTCTGCCACATGGAGACCATTTTATTCCACAATCGGGGCTGTTCCAAATGGAACTCTTTCATTACAAGCTTGCCTTTCAGAACTCTTATTGGTGTTGTCACTGTGTAAAATCCCATTTTTCCACATATTCACAGTCCCTCAAACTTGAATACCAGTCGGGGTTTCAGGGCTTTTTCATCCTTAGAAACAATACTTTTGTATATGGAAAGCATTTTATTCTTGTCACGGCCTCTAATGAACTATTTGGAAAGGAAAAATATCACTTAAGGAGAAAGCTTGCGGTTGCCTTCTCTTGGTGTTATGATAGCATTATTCCATGAGCAAGACAACACTACGTTGCTGCCATTTTCAAAGAAAAAAAATTACCTCAACCAGAATAACATTTGGAAATCAGGAAAAGGTATAAAAACACTGCTTTAAAAATATGTTGTATGTTCAATAATATCTTCTTTGTTTGAGAGACAAGCAAGAGCAATAAATTAACAAATTATCAGAGGGCTAGGAGACCTTTGGAGTGAGAGATTCCTGGTGGACAACATGTCAATATCCCATTCTTTTTTTCTCTGTCTATTCTGTTTCACTCACTCTGAGGTTTAAAGAGGGAACATATAACAGAGCACAAATTGAATGGAGACCACATTTTAAGAGGTATCTGGGATCAATCTATTGTGCAATAAATATAATTATGGATAATGTTCTGAAACTCCTTGACAAGAAATACTTAAATTACTGACTCAAGAAATTCTTCGTGCTGTTTTATTAGGGCAAGATACTAGGCTCAGCAAACTCTCTCCTGCATTCCCAGTCCACACTAGTTAACTCTTCTCCTTAACTGTCATGGGTGGATGTCCCCTCTGCTCTTTCTTCACACACAGAAAGTGTTCCTTGCTGGTCTGTGGCAAGTTCCATATGGTTCTTGTGGCAGCTGCTAGTATTTTGCCTTAAAAAAAAAAAAAAAAAGGTTTAATTTCCTACCATATCTGTTCCCGTTTGGAGATGTAAGCCATTTTGCAAAGTCTTGCCCTTGGAGGGTGTGATTTGTCAGTGTTCTGTCTGCAACATCTTGTTTTTGTTTTTTTGTTTTTGGGGGTTTTTTGGTTTTTGTTTCTTTTACATTTTGCTTTTTTCAGAAATATCTGAGAGCAGGCAGAAGAAGGGAAACAGCTGCAGCTCAAGCACTGGGGTAGACATTAGACAGTGCAATATACTTTTATTCTTCACCTTTTGTTTTTTATCAAACTGTTTTCAATAAGGAAGGGAGTATTATGTTCCTTATAACATAAGATGGAAGAAAAAATCAATTATTTCTTTTAGATAATGGGTGGTCAGCAATTACATAAAAATGGGACAAACATCCAGAAGGTCCAAACTATTCTATCAGCACAGCTGCACAATGACAACCATATGTTCTGGCCTGAGGGGTTAACTATTACATTGAAACAGATTAGTGCAGTTTATCTTCATGGAAAACAACTCTGTTCAGACTGATCATTACCAGCAATAGTAAACATCAATGGGTTAAGAGTTTGCTTTACATACCTTCAACTACTTTAAGAATAACATTCAGGTGGAAGAATTGATTATCAAATCAGAACTGAATTCCCATGCTAACCTTAAACAAATGTGTTAATGACATGAGGTTCCAGACAGCTTTAAAGAATTAGAGAAAATAGGAAGGAAAAAAATCTACAAATAAAAGTTTCCATTTCATTGCAGTACCATGTTAGAGATGGAGCATCCTTAAATACTTTAAACTAGTGGTTCTTAATGGCTGTGAGAGATTAACAGTGGTGAAGATAGCTTTGTCTAGACCTGCCAGTCACTGACACTTGTTTTTTTCAAAGCTGGTATATTTCCATATCGTCGGCCATATGTGTATGTGTGTGTGTATGTGTGTGAATGTGTGTGTCTCCACACCTGTCCTTTTCCACTGTTGTTATTTTTTCTCCAAAATTTCAGAACACACATGTGGGCCCAAATGAAAAGCAGCTTCTTTTTTCATGGATTAATAGATTCATCTGTTTATTCCATTGATCTTTATGTAGACATTGTTTTAGATGGTAGATACAGTGGTAAACGAGATATATAAAGGCACTAAAGAAATAAAGATTATGTATGTAGAGTGATCTGAACCTCAGCTGGGATATAAATAAGGACATAGATAATCTCTAAAATAATAAGTATGCTAGAGAAATGGTAAAGATAATGATAATCACGCTTACTGGAAATATGCTTGCGTCGCAGTTTAATGTTTAATAAGATTTAATTGTTTTGAACTATTATCATGATGTATGCCATCTGCCTTTATCATATGCTTCAGCATATAATGACTTGTATGACTAATTATCCTATAGGTATATTTGTGTGATCTTCCTGTGCAAATTATAAATCCCATGAAGGTAGGGACTGTGTCTCTAAACTCTTTCATTTTTCATAGTGACCATCAATAGGCTCAATTCAAAGAAAGGACTAAAATATTGTCCTTTGTTTATATAAGTCTTAATAGTTTCCAAATATCTTTATAAATATTCTCATTTCATTTTTATGATATCTTGTTCACAGATTTTAAAGATGAGAAATGAGAGGTTCAAAGAAAATACATTATTTATTCAAGACCACATAATTAGTTTAGGAACAAATTCCTATGTCTGTCTGCTTTGTGTACTTGTGTGTGTATTTTGTTAATTGCACTGTGGCCAGTGTATTTTTTCTTTTATTGCACTGTGACCAGCCTCTGATCTGCTGTAGGTGTACATTAGATTTTTTAGGCATATATATCAAATATCTATTTATATCCTATGAGGAATAAACTCATTTGGGGGAATCAGGCATGAAAACAAGATTAGATGGCTTAATACATATATCAAGTAGCTTCTCGCTGGGTAACCACGATGATCGGAATTATGTGAACAGAGACAGAAATGTAATGCAGCTAGCCTGCAGTTCAGAGGTATAATGCACTGAGGACATCCTTAGAATAAGTTGTAGGCACATGGAGTTGAAATGATGAGGAAGTTCTATCATCAATGAATGTATTTCAGGGTGTAGCCACAAGCATCCTGGCTGTAGAAGCTGACAAAGAGCTGAAATGAAGAAGTTAGCCCAGCTACAGCCTAGCCAGGTCCTTATGCCTTCTCCCTGCTTTTCTAAAAATGTAATGCCATTATTATTATTCTAGGGCTTTCTTCTTAATTCATACTGGAAGCCCCCAAGGCTTGACATAAAATATGTCAATATATCTCTAGAACATGCAATCCGTGTCTCATTATCAAGCAGGAGATACACTGTTACAGCTCCTGCCAGCCCTAGAACTCACAATGAAGGCTAGAACACAAACTGATTTGATTATATGATTTTTGAGCTATACACAGCTCCAACTAGATTCAGCTTTATTTGTTATCAAATGCATATGCAGGAAATCATTCTTGTCTTGCTTTTCTACGATTTGACAGCAATTTGACTAGGATCAAACAGCAGCAATGTCAGCCATGGGACAAAACTTTTACATCAATTTCAGCTACGCCTTATAAAGTATTTTTCTCATATTCATAAGGTCACAAAGACCTTCTCCTTCAACAGCATGGCTTAGAATTGCAAATTAAAATTCCATTTCCTACATCCCTTTCATTCATAAAAAAACAATTAGAGTAGAGTATCTAATATACTCTATGCTGCTGGCAAGAACACTAGTCTTCATTTGCCTCAATGGGCTATGCCAAAATATCTCTTTCATTTATTAAAACCCTTTGTGATTGCTACCAACTTTGAGCTGAATGGCATCCCAAGGCCAAATTTGTCCATTCATCTACTTGTTTAAAAATAAATAGAAACCATAAGAGAAAGCCATCGATTGATTAACCTGTGGCAGTTCCTTACATTAAGCATCTTTGCATGTTGATAAAGTATATAGTAAGCATCTACAGAGTATGCACCTGTTCCAGCAGCTGCAGGGATGTTATTTTGTGGTGTTAGACTTATGTTCAGGACACCCAGCATTGAACTGCTTCTGGCCATGCACTCTCAGTAATCACTAGATAATATCAACCTGGACTATCTTGGAAGAAACAGGAATATTCATCTACCCACCCTGCTTCTTTTTACAGGCTAGAAAACAGGAGATCACCTATGATTTAAAAAAAAAAAAAAAAGAAGGGCCCAGAGAAAAAGGCTCATGGTTTACTTTGCTAAAGGTAAGGAAATGTACACTGTTTACTTCTATAATTTGCCATGACCTTTCATATATGTGATATCATCTGCTTGTCACAACAACTGTAAAATCAATACCATTACCCCATTTTGCAGACACAGAAACCAAGACTTAGAAAGTTCAAAGTCATAAAGATAGTAAGTTATAAAGCCAGGCTTTAAACTTAAGTCTGGAGTACTCCAATCTTTTTCTAACAGTTTTCATGTAAACTCAGTAAGGGCTTCAAGTCATAGAAAAACATTTATGTACATATTACAAGAGCAGCATAGCAACTCTAAAATAACACCCATAAGAACAGTGTGGAAATGTTGATAGCAAAGTAGAGAAATGTATGTGATATTCCAATATTGTCTTGGATGGTTAGAGAAATAAATATCATATCATTAAGAATTATGTTGACAGAAGGAATACTAGTATGGTTAAACTTACCATTGGAGAATAAATTGTCATTGTGTTATTCTGTCTCTGCTAGTCTGGTCTCTTCTGGAGGCTGTCCAAATAAGAAGGATGAGAGCAAAGACACACAGAACCACTTCACCATGTAATAACTTAACATGTAACCCAGGAGAAAGATGTTTTTAAAAGTGCACACTACACAAAACAGATACCAAAAAAGTGTGAGTGAGATATAGCTATACAAAGAACTCATTATGCTTATGGAAGCTTCTCAGCTCTCAATGATTCCTCCTTCTCAGGGAAATAACTGATGCCCAGTTCTTTCTCTAGAGAAAAAAAAAAGACATGTCTCTACATGCTCTGTCCCCTTGGCTGTAAAAGTAATTACTGCAGGATTGGACAGTTCGGCAGCTAAAGTTAAATTGGGTCAATAAGTGTGGAAAATTAGAATTTCCAATCAAGTCTCTTGTGGGGTAAGGGTCCTAGGAACTGAACAACATTACTATTGATGCTTTTGGAAAGAAAGTTGAAACTTTCTTATTGCTGAAGTCACCAGAATTGCTCTCATGATAGTTTTCTGTTGCTATAACAAAGTATCTTAGATAATCAACTTTAAAGGAGGAAAGGTTTATTTTGACTCATAGTTTCAAATATTTTAGTCTATGTTCATTTGATTCCATTGTTTGGTCTTGTGGCAAGGCAGAACATCACGTTGAGGAACAAAGCTGCTCACCTTATAGGTGGAAAGCAGAGAGAGAGAGAGAGAGAGACTAGCATCTCAATATCATCTTTGTGGGCATGTCCCCATGACCCAACTTCTTCCAACTAGGTCCCACTTCTTAAAGTTTCTACTACCTCGCAATTGTGCTACAGTTGGGCAACAAAGTCTTAAACATATGAGCCTTTGGGGCACATTTGAAATTCAAGCTAATAACATCTTCCTTCTTTCTTCTTTCCCTTCTGAAATATTGTTCAGTTCTTCTTGGAATTCTAAAATATCTCCCACTATCTTTCTGGTAAATTCCTGCTTTTGTATGAGCTACCCTGAATGGGTCTCTATTACTTGCAACCAAACAAAACATAAATGATTTAGAAGTAGAGATGGACAGCTCTCAGGATTGGGACAGCCAGAACTAAGCAAGTTGCAACTGGAAAGAAGACAAATGTGCACTGCTGGGCACAGGAAAGAAGGAATATTTAAAAAGTACAATAGAGCCTAGGAAATGTTTCCCAAAGTGGAGGATTAAACCTAGTAAAATGTAGAACATTTGGGTGTCAATTGAGTCAAATGGGAATAAGAAGCTGAGTTCCCTTGCCAGGAGAAATGTGTGATCCATTCCAACATTTAAGGAGAACTAACAGTAATGGAGGAGTTCAGCCAGATATATGACTTAAGTTTAAAGGTATTATTTGAAGGTTTTGTTTTTTCATTTTGTTTTGCCTTGTTTTGGGTTTGTTTTAGCTGGGGTTTTATGATGTAATATTCCATTTCTACAGGTGGAGATGACAGTAACTTTATGTTAATGACTTGACATCTCAGAAAATTGCTGATCTTGCATGTAGTACACAAGGATATTTAATGAGGAAAGTCCGGAATAGAAATAGAACTTTAAATTCATTATTTTGAGGGATGGGTGGTCACTGTGGTTGTCACTGGACAGCTGAACTGCAACATAGAACTGCCTTTTGCTGAGACCAGGCCTTCCATGGTATATCCCTAGAGCTCCAGGTCCTCTCTGGTAGATGGACCAGGCCAAAGACTTCAGAGAAACTGCCTGGTGAAACTTGTCTTTCCTAGATGAGAAAGGTAGACTAAGCCACAAACAAACAAGATTGTGAGAAATGGCTTGCTTTTCAGTCTTCTTTTGAAAGACACAGACCAAACATTTTGTTTGCCCTGGTAAGGGATGGGTCTAGTCCATCTCAGTGTCAGGATGAGGGAGTGGCATGCATGGTTATGGGTACCTGGACTTGCAGTCTATCAGGTAGCTTGCTTCTTCAAATTCTTATTCACCCCCTTTTGCAGCTTCCAGGTTCATATTTCTCTTACTATCAGCTGAAAGAGGAGTAAGATTTTGTTAACTTTACTATTAAAGAAGCAAAGTTAGACATATTTCACATAAAAAAATTAGTTCCAAGACCCAATTTTTATGAAACAGTACATATATCACCAGTCCAACAAAGTAGAGTATAGCATTTTTTTAACCATATTTGTTCCTGTCACAACTTCTACTCAATAAAGTCTTCCAATATATCCTTTAAACCCTATATATTAGTCAGCATTTGTGCTGTGACCAAAATGCCCAACACAAACAACTTGGAGGAGGAAAGGTTTATTTTGGCTCATGATTCCAGAGGTTTCAGTCTATGATTGATTAGCTCCACTGCTCTGGGCGTGAGATGAGACTGAACAACACAACAAAAGGGCATGATGGAGGAAAGCTGCTCCCCTCATGATAGCCTGAAGCAGAGAGGCAGAAAGAGTCAAAGGGGCCTGGGGGCAAAATAAACCCTATAAGGGATACCCACAGTGACCTGTTTCCTCCTTCTAGATCCCACCTCCTCAGACTCCATTCATATTATTAATCCATCAAATGGATTAATCCACTGATGAGATTAGAGTTCTCATGATCCAAGCATTTCCTAAAAGCCTCGCCTCTGTACATTGTACATGGGGAGCAATCCTTTAAGTACATGGGCTTTGAGAGGGACATTCCAGATCCAAACCACAACACTCTTCCAGTAACCTGTCTGAACCTAAATAAAGATTTGGAGGTCAGAAGATAGTTTTATGTGTGATGGCTGTATTTGTACTTGACCAGATAGATCTTATATAATTAAAAGTTGAGGTTGATATAAAATATTGCTCACCACATTAAAAGCACTGACATAAATGGTCAATGATTATCAAGATGATGAGAAATCATTTTCCTTTCAATGGGTTTCTCAAACTATAATTTTCACCAGCCTGAAATTTTGTCTCAGAAATTTAAGTGCTCAATAAAATCCAAACTCCAGTCTAGGCTCTGTTCTAGCCTGAAGGAATTTGATTAATAGCTTTTCAATCACACAATTATTTATCTTATCTTTTTGTCAGAGTCAGAAACAGAGCACAGTAACAGCACCAGGAAGCTCTATTCTCTTGGCATTTGCTACCTGACAGGAAGCTCTAAGGCACGGGAGAAGGGGGGTCATATAAGTTCTATGAAATTCCAGTGCACTGTGGGATACTTATCCCAACTCAAATCTTATTTTTTCCAAAAGGTTCAACTATTCCTAGTCTCAAATTTCACACTGGGTTTTTCCAATGACCACAGAAATGTAGCAATAATCTTTGCCAATGCCTCCGAATAAGTCATCTAAAACATCTAGTAGACATCTAAAGCAGAATCACAAATAATAATAGCTCTTAAGCAACCAGTTCATCTCAAGAACATATCCTCCTCCCCACCAGCTTTCTGAGACCATCCCATTTGAAGCCTGACTTTTAATATTGCTGCTTGGAGAACCAAAATCCTCTCAGACTAATTAAAATGGACATACTGTGGGAGCACAGACTAAACTAGATTTTCATAAGCATAAGTGTTTGTGATGACATTTTCTATAATGCCACTGTGACACCTTGCTTTATTTCTTTAAATATGAAACAAACAAATAAGGGAAGCAGGCTTTTAGTGAAGAAAAGAAATAATACCAGCTCTATTTCTATGGCTAAGGCATTAAATAATTTCTTTATGATCGTATAAAAATAGCATTAAATAGAAAAGACGAGTCTAGAATTCATAAACCAGGATCATTATTGACAATCAATACAGCAAAAAAGTACTTTATAAAGTTCCAACAGTTGCCAAATCATTATGAGTAACACAAAGTAAGTTCTTTTAATAACTTATTGGTGGTAAGAATTAAGAATATGGAGATCACTATGAAATTCACAACATATAATGTATTGTTTCTGATGAGGGAGTTGTTTCTGTAGGTTAGGATCGTTGGAAAAAGCTTAGAAAAGAATGAGAGTTTCACATTTGAATATTATATGGAAAGTAAGAAATGGAGAGACCACACAAGAAAAGTTCAATGTCCATTGAGCAGAGAATGAATACACCATATGGATTCAACTGTTTACTCAACAATCATAAAAATGCCAGCTTTGTTTCCAGTAGTGAGCTTAGCATACAAAAATAAGGGCAGTCTTCAACTTTACGTAACACTAAGACTAATGATGAGAAATGTTCACATGTAGAAAATTGCAATATAATGCAGAAAACACAGGCATGGCTGTGGCATGGAGGAAGCACAGAGTGAGAGAAGTCAATAAGGTTATTTTAGGCAGAGGGCACCACACAGAAAAGATATAGAGGTGTCAGAGAGCTTGGTCTAGCACATAAACTCAAAATCATTCCCTCTTCCTAGTACATAGGGCAGATAGGGGCAATGAGACTATTCTAATCACTGAGGGCCTTAACTGTCATGCTAAGGACATCAGACTTCACACTTGAGAGGCTGTGGGAAAGCACAGAAAGATGTTGGAAAATAAAGGGGCTTGATCATGTCATAGTGTTTACACTGACAGAAGACAGGAAGGACATAGTGGTGGGCTGAGAAATGAGCTGGGAGACTCTGAGATCAGTCACATTTATACCATGGTGATGCCACTAGGGTTGGAGAAAAAAGAACAGACTCAAGAGATACATAATTGGAATAAAAATGGACTTCAATGACTCACCTGATAAGACCCATTAGAAGATTCTAATGAGACTGCTTGGTGTCTGGACTGAACCCATAAAGGACCGATGACACCTTCAAAAAATGTGAGAATAAAGCATGATGAAAAACTGGTTTAAGGAGGAATATGATGAGTTCAAGTTTGTCAGTGTTGGGATGGAGGAGATTGAGACAGCTTGATGGAGTTGGAACATGTAAACTGGAACTCAGGGAACCTTTTGGGTTGGAGATGTAAATTTCTGAGATAGGTTTTTGGGGCCTTAAAGAAGCTATGAAAATGGTTGAGATCATCAGGATATTAAAGGAGAGGATTGGTGAGGATGGATGTTATCAACATTCAGCAGTGGGACCCAGGAAACATTATATGAAAAACAGACTAAAAAAAGCATTAGAGGAGTAGAAAGAAAACCAAGAGACAACAATGCCGTAAAAGCCAAGAAAGTTTCTAAGATATTACTGTAGTCAACAGTCCAAAACACTCTGGAGAAACCAGAGTACAAATGTGCGGGATTTTAGAAATCACCTGGTCTCACTTTATCAATGCACTTGCTAAGAAACAAAGGCCAAGAGAAGCTGTGATCCTTGCCAACAATCACACAACTGGTTAGGGGAGAGCTGAGACCAGGAAGCAGAGGCCAGGATCCACTGATGTGCTGCTTCTGCTCTTGCAGGCTACACCTCTGGTCTGATTGAACCCAGGTTTCACAGAGGGAGGTAGCGGGAGGTAAACCTCAGAAAGGTAACCAAGGGTCATTCTGAAAGGATGGGAAACCAGGGGACTAAATAGCATTCTGAGGGATGGGGACTCATGGAAGAGTTTTGATCAAAAGAGGCATCATACCAAAAGATATTTACAGAAATAACATGTGACTATTTTCAGATATATTGCCAGTATTTTGTTTACATCAATCATAGATAAGACAATTTTGAGAACTGCCCTTCTCAAATAATTGTGTATTCAATAAAACTCCTTAGTTATATCAGAAATTAATAAATAAGAAAATATCAACTAAAATTAACTTATCTATTGGTTAGGTCCACCATATCATCTAAAAAGTATATAGAAATATACCAAAAGGTGGTTTTGGAACCACCCCAGGCCTTAGGTTCCACCCTGGTGCGACCTGAGTACACTAGTGCCCACCCCTACATGTTTCTATAAATCTATTAAGATTAATAACCACTGCCAAATGGAGATGTGCTATTTTATGTGATTCTATCCTCTTCCTTCTCTTCTTCTTTATATATACACCTGTCTGAAAGAAAGATTTGGAAGAGAACACTGAGAGAGATGCCAATTGCTCAGGACAGGCATTCTCTAGTGGACTTGCTATTGTATGAGACAAAGTTTACCCTAGGTCCACTTGAAGCCACAGGACAAGCTACGTCGGGGCCTGGTCAGTGACACAGGAACTCAAAGCAACTTATCCTCCCTTTCCCTAGGATCTTCACTTTTGAGGTTCTCAAAAGTGCACAGCTATAATCCCAGTAACTCAGAAAGCTGAGGCAGGAGGATCACAAGTTCAAAGCCAACATCAGCATCTTAGTGAGGCACTTAGCAACTCAGTGAGATCCTGTCTCTAAATAAAATTTAAAAAGGCTGGGGATATTGCCCAGTAGTTAAGTACCCCTTAATCCCTGGTACAAAACAAAATAATAATAATAGTAATAATAATAATAAAAGCCTAGATAATGGTTTGCTTCATGGGTTATGTTACTCTAGTAGGTGGAAATGGATCTTATGCTGTTGAAACCCCAAGTTCCCATGATTCCTGAAGTCTGATTAGTCATTCCATTGCAAGACTCATATCAAGCAATAGAACACAGAAAAATGTCACAAATAGTGCTTGAAATTGATTTTAGGGTCACAGCAACGTGAACTTCTGACCCTAACTTTTAACCTCTTCCCATCTTGCTTTCCATCTCTGCTATTGTTATGATCATACACACTCTGAGCAAAAAAGACAGCTCCACTTTACATGTACCCTGGCAGAATACTATAGTGGGATTGTTGCTGGGCAACAGCAGCTAGACCAATTTGTTTGGGGAGCATTTTGAGAATGATTACACTTGCAAGGTTGGGTTGGGTTTCTTTTTCTTTTTTTTTTCCCCCATCCTTTCCTATGGTACCTATTCCTGGATGTTGTAAATATTCATCTGAGTTTTGCATATATGAAGGGAAACATATTTAAATGAGTTTGGGAGGGTAATTTGCTTGGGTGCATCACTACCCTCTTTTATGTTTTGCAGGCAGCATGCTACAGAAGGAGAAAAAGTGATTTTGTGACTATTATTGACATAGAGGACGAGGCTATGCTAGCTTGTTTCAGTTACATAGAACAATGGGAGCAGGAAAAAAATGCAGTTTTGCAAAGGCATTTAGTAAATTGGTAAATGGGTAGGGCACAAGAGCCCCAGCTAAGTCATCAGGCGCATTTCCTCACTAATGTGCTGCAGTTGGTCTCCTGGCCTCCTCTCTCCTGGACTTGAGAGGAGCACTTCCTCTATCCCTTGTTTAGTGATAGCAACACAGTGAAACACAGCACTTGGCTAAACCCCAGAGAGCTGACTTTGAAAGGTAATGGGAAGAAACATTTCCTTTCGAAAGGAAACTGGCAGCCTTTAAGGATATGTAGCACACCGATTTCAGATGAGTCAGAGTTGGGTAGGAATTGCAAATACTTCAAAAATTATCGGCATCAATACTGCCCACACCCCTGAAATATTAATATGTACACACACTCACACAGCCCCCCAAAGATGTGTTTATTTCACAATTCACAATGAGGAAAGAGACCTTTTCTGAATTTTGTTCTTAGGGACTTGGAGAGTTATCATGAAAATTGTGATTCATTCAAATGCTTTCCCATATGCCTTAAATGCCCCATTTGAGTCAATTTTTCCTACCCACATGAATTGCTGTGTCTTAGTGACCACCTCCCTTCCCGACAGGAGAACTTTTCCTTGAAGTTTCTGGGTCCTCTCAGGGTGATGACTTGGTCAGGAGCCTCTGTCACCATATGGCAGAAATCAGGGCTGTATCACCAGCCAAATACAGCAGTTGTTTATAGGGCACAACCAACTGTGGGCTCTATCTCTTCACCCTCAGGGAGATGTCGATGGATATAAAATGTTCCTCTGGGCCATGTGACAGTATGGGCCCAAAGCTATTGGATATTCAGTCCAAATTGCATTCAAGTAGATATCCCATCTAAGGGATTCATGTTCCTGGTCTATAATACCACTTCCTTAAGTTAATTTTGTAGACTTTTGCACATGAGGCATCCTTTGGCATAGGAGTCAACAAAACTCCTTCTGGTTCCTGATTTTCCTCAAGAATATGAGTCACTTTCATTTTGCAGGGGAGACCACTTGAATATCCAGGGTTAAAACTGGGCTCTGAAGTCTTACAGGGACAGTAGAGAGATACAAGAGAAGAAATGCAAAAGTGAACTTATTCTTTACCTGTCATCTTTCGAACTTGGGTTGTGTTGAAGCAATAGTGCACCCAAAAGTTTCAGTTGGAATACACCCTCCAAGACAGCTTAGAAGGCCCTACACCTTCCACATTTCCATCAAACAAATTCCTTTTATTGAGAGCTAGTTATGTTTAAGTTGCTCTCATAGATCTGGAATAGGCTCAGAGGATAAAATACAGACCCTTTCCTGGGAATCACAGCACACAGAACGACTCTTGGCTTAAGAGAAAGTTAAGTCAGTCTCAGGCCATTATACCTGCACTCCACCAAATGCTACAACACCCCCGCTCCATGACAAGGAAAGTCACTTCCACTCAAAGCTTCTGGCTCCACTGAAATCAGCCCCATTTGCTTTTCCTTTCTTTTGAAAAATGCCCTCTATCATTTAATTCAAAGTTTACATCCAGGAACAACCCTTTTCTTTTGCTATACCTCTAGGCAAAGAACATATGTCACAAATGCCATAGCCATATTTAGACGCTGTCTGTCGTTCAGCTTCACTGAGCCTGCCGCCAAGTTACCTTTTACATGGCAATTACTCATGAAATCTGAACACTCCTGCAAATTAGTGTTAGGTTGCTTTCATTTCCCAATTAATTGCCCACCTGCTATTACAAGATTTAAGTTAGTCCTGGTCGGCCTTTCCCCCTTCAGCCTTTAGGAAAAAAGAAGGAAAAAAGTACCCAACTTCTTTATGCAGAGAATAATTAATGTGTGAAGTAGTCTACCAAAGGCAACAATCAAACATGCAACTGTGAGTATATTCAAAGAAGAGCCAGACAAGGAAGAAAAAAAAAATTCCATGATACAAACATTAGACAGACAGGTGGATGGTTTGGATACACCATATGGCCCCCTTCTGTCTTGAAATGTACTGTGAGATTATATTTTGCAAAATCCCTTCAAGAACCAAGTTGATTTCTAAACAGAAAATTATGGCAAAGAAAATGCTTATGATGCCTTATCTCTGTCCATTATTTCAATGGCAGTTTTGTATTTCCCAGGATATGTTTTCGAGACTGGGCTAGCACACTCGTCATACAGTAAATGAGATAGCAGAAGGGAGGGTGGAAAGACCGGAAAGAAGAATTTAGTCTTGTTTTCTTTTCTCAAGAGAAATGGATATGCACTTTCCAAAGTTATAGCAAAGGGAAACACTGGTATCCCACCACAGCCGTGGAAACAACCTGTGATGTGAATCCAGCGTATTGAGCTGAACAACAGACACGAAATGTACCAGATAATGAAAAACAGTGTCATTTCTGGAAAACATTAAAGGATATTTTTCTCCCCCTCAGGAAGGCAGAGCATATGATTCCCATTCTCACATTGTGACAGACATGCTGTGTGCACTGTATGCAGAGGATTGCAGCTGAAATTCCAAGGGACCCTACATGGTGGGGACCTACAAACATGCTCCTTCAAGCCCAGTTTAATTGACACCCTGGTTGACAAGATAACACAGTTTTGAAAGCAACTCTGCATTAAAAAGCTTTCTCTTCAAATTTTCAAAAAGTAATTCTTGCTTATAGGTTGAGTGACAAGAAATTCACAGACTTTCCAAGGCAATTTTGAAACACGGCTCATGTTCCATGACACCATACCAGCCTGGGAACATTAATAGAATGTGACAAAATGGTATTCTTCTACACTTAATTCACCTCCAACCATCCAGTCCCATAAAATCGTCATGTTCCTTTCTAGGGCTGGGGGCAGGGGTATACCAGAGGTTATTTCTTGGATTTGAATTCTCTAAGTTACAATGTGGTAACTGCATTCTTCTCTCTGACTTTTTACCAAATGCCACCAGATGTTACAGACACAAAAGTTTCCAGTCTTTATGGCAATGCCTGCCAATGGGACTGATCCTTCCACCAATGCCTAGAGGCACCTCTGCTGCTCCGATGCTTCTGAAATGGCATCAAGGACTGCACAATTGGGTCAACAGAAATGCATCTAAACAAAGCCAAGTACAATACATTGCTGCAGAGATGTAGTAAAGGTACAACAAAGGCACTTTTGCTGGAGTTTTTTCACATCCTAAAGATGAACTTAAAGAAAAAAAGCACCTACCACCTACATCGTGGTATGCTGTCATCTAGGCTTCCTGGCTGCAACTCTTGGTATGAGTTGTAAATGTATTAGAGAAATAGCTCTGTCCTTAGTCATTTACATCTTTAATGTGGCTTCCTCTTCCCTAGGACTGCTGTTTGGGATCCTGGGTGAATGAAATCAGAGTAACAGATATTAGGATGCCCTTAAATATGTTGCTTCATGAGCTTCAACACGTGCCTTATTTAGAGGCTGTGTCCCTGCTTGTTACCATGCAACTGATAGTAGATTTTAGCAGAATCACTTGAGGAGTTCTCAGGACATGGTTACCTGCAGGGCCAATCTGGGGTCCCAAATGAACAGAACAGAATATTCCTTTTATGGTCCCTTGAATTTCAGTTTTATATAAAACAATATTGGACATCCAATGAAAATCATTTTTGCAAGCAAAAGCACAACTTGTGAATCTATCAAGCAGGATTATTTTTACTTTTTTCTCTGCTCTCGTCTTGTCAGGGATGGGACTAGAGGGGAATGTTGGGAGGTAACATTTTCCTTCTGAGCTTGGAAAAATCACAGTGTCCATAATAGAGAGAAAAACAAGTAGAATAGTACGAAAAATAGAAAAAATAAAAAGAATAATCAGAGAGTCTTTTCAATTTTTTGTATATTTTGCTCCCAAAACTAATTTGGACCATGCCTACAAGACATCATGAGAACCTGTTGACCAGTAAAAAATTAGGTCATTTAAACAATCATTTTAGCTACATAAGGCTAAACAATTGGTTTGACCCATTCTTTCCCCCCACTAAAACAACTGATTTTTAGATTTGCTTGGTTGGTTGGCATCTGATAAACGCACACCAAGGTAGACTCCAGAAAGAAGTCATCACTAGTCTCAATTTTAAAATATCCTCCTTTTCTTAATGCATCAAATACCAGGAAAAAAAATGTAAGCACTGTTATTTAATCATGCATTCCATATGGTATAAGAAATTGGAATGATGTTTATAACCTTTCAATGAAAATGATATTCTTCTAAGCTTATAAAACTGTAATGAGTTAAAATCTGGGTGAAATAAAATGCTTTTAAACTATTTCCCACTATGGAAATGCCTTCAGTAGAACCCTTGCTTTATTTTATAGCTTAGTATTATGGAAGCTACTCCAAGATAACTGCAATCAATATTAGTTAAAACACCAACAAAGACAGCCATCTTCCAGACCCTGAAAACTAAAAAAAAGTCCATGTCCCACCCCTCAAAAAAATCCCTAAAGTTTTACATAGCGAGGTGTGGCTTGGGGTTAGACATTTGCCAGTTTTAAAGGAAGAAAAGCAACTCCAAGCATTCATAGACTTTTCAACATTTCCTTCTATTGCTTTATGAACAAATTCAATCAACCAATACTACCCCAGAAAGAATATCAATGTATTGCTTTCTTAGTTTCTTGTGAATTCTTGGCCATTAAAGATGTAATTAAAACACTTCCATGAAAAGAAAGCCCAAACCGAGGCAGCTTTAATCCACAGTGGTTTGTCTCCTCGGAACCTATAATTACTCAGTTTTAGCTCTGCATTAAATACAATCGTCTGTTATTTGGAGACCATACTGTTTGGTGTATGTACAATGAAGCACCTGTGTTAAACAATACCCAGTTTTACAGAGTGGCAGCTTTTCTTACACTACAAAAAGATGACAGATCAGCACTTGCCACCCTGATGTTGTCCCAGGATGAGAGGATTCCAACAATATAACACAGAATACTCGCACATCTTTAAAAACTCCCTAAAGAGACAATACTAATTTTAATTCTCTTGACATTCTAACTTATGAGTCTAAAATATAAGCCTTTAGATTACAGGGCGAGCATAACCCTAATCCTGGAGTGTGGCATATCCCAAAAGATTGAGAAACCATGGTATAATTCATCCAAAAAAATAGCTTTATTTGTGAGGTTGGTTTGCACTGAACAATGGCTTCTTAAGTTTTCCATCATTTATAATTTATCCTGAGATACAGGTTACAGTGGATTAGGAAGTGTAGTTCAATTGTCCCTGCCTGCAGACTGATGACATATGAAGGTTGTAGGAATGGATTTTAGACGGATAGATTCCTCTGTGTGCATCCTGATGGAGCAAAAGGATTAGAGGAGAAAGAAATTGTACTGAAACACAAGCATGCATGTTCATACACTCCTTTTAAAAGCACCAACCAGAGTGTTCTCTTCATGCTACAAACTGTGATAGACACTTGAGAGGAGAAGCCTTCAAATGTGCATTGCAACCATGGGCTGGCATGCATCCATTATTGGTTGAATCTTTCATTTCTCAGCTACTCTGGGATGCCTAAGTGTGAAAAAGTCAGTATGCCTGAATTGAATTTTTAGATCACTTCACGTCAATGCACATTTGTTTGTTTTCCAAATCATCAACAAATGCATCACTAAATACTTTTGGCTGCTCAGTTGTACAGCCTTGCTGACTGCCTTGTGCTGTCAGAGTTCACTCCCGTATGTTCATGCAGCTTCTGGATTGAACCAATGGTACATGGAGAACATTAATTCACTGAAATGAATTAAATAATAAAATATATGTGACTTCCAGAGACATAACATTTTCTCTGCATAAAGAAGCACCCATGTTTATAAATGCTTGTGTATGAATGTGTGTGTGTGTGTGTGTGTGTGTACACACACATGTGTATATGGGCAATTATTTCCACATGCCTCTGAAATAGACAAGGAGACAATCATAAAAATGACTGGATACAAAGGCAGTGTACCCAGTTGCATTCAGGGGGTGGCCACATTAAATGAGAATTCAATATTTAATTCAAATTTTGAAATGACATTGTAGCTTTTACTGTCCACAAACGAAGAAAGTTCTAATCCCTCTGAAAAAGCAATCATGCAGGAGAAGGCTGAGTGGATTAAATATCAGAAATTGTGTTTCCAATTAGTTCCACAAATCCCTTGGATATATACTATAGTTGAAAAAAAAACCTAGAAATATGCAAATGTAGAAAATCTGTAACTTAGTAAACACAAAACCCATCATGACTTCTGAAAAGAATTTTTTCCTAACCAGTGAAAAAAGTTCCAGCTGTTCACTGAGTGAGGGTGAGTGACTGGTCCTCCTTGGATACCAGAGAGCATCGCTTCACAAGGCACCTTCCCTCCCTGCTCTGTTACCTTGGGAAGGATATTGGGTTGAGATACTCCAGAAGTGTATCGAGTGCTTCTAAGTCTTCCCCTTACTCACTTTATCTGCTCATTCCTTCATTCAGATATTTCCTTCTAAATATGACTACAGATGACCCCTGAAGTGCCACTAACAATGCAAATATCAGGGGGAAAAGACAAAAAACTGTAATCACTTCTTTGAACAGAAGGCAGGGAAGGAGGTTTCTGTCTAATGATAGTTGAAGAGAGCAAGATGGCAGAAATGGAAGGCAGAAATGGAAATTCATTCCAATTTCCTCAAGCTCCATTACAGACAGAAAATTTTAACCTACAAGTTTGAAGCCCTAATATTTGACCATGGACTCCATCACAGTTCACAGTGGTAGGATGGTGAGCAGCTCTCTCATGTGAGTGTTCTCTCTGTACGGAATGTTGGAGATCCCACCCTTAGATAATCTGACAGCAGCAGAAATAGGCTGCTTCTGACACCCTCCTCTGGGGCACAAAACCTTATTATACTCACACCCACTACTTGTCCCCTGGTTCCAATACTGACCACAAACATTTAAATTCTATGGGAAAAGACTGCATCAAAATCATATTAGATAATCTGCACTTTTTAAAATCTGACTATTTTATTATTGCACTTAGCTTCAACGTATCTTTTACCTGATCAGCTAATGTTCTCCATGTGTGGAGCAACTACCTCTGTGTTTCCCAGTGCTGGACCCTGAAGATACAGAAACCTTGGGACACAGTGACTGAGGAAAGGCCTGGCAGATGTAGAGGACAGTGGAGCTTCTAATATGGGTGGGTTAAGCACATGAGGAATGTAGAGGTGGGGCTTGGGTGCTGTTAGTCTCCTAGGGCTATGTTAACAAATTACCACAATCTGGGTGGCTTAAGACAACACAATTTTATTGTCTCACAGTTTTGGAATTTAAAAGTCCAAAACTGAGATGACAGGAGAGTTGTTTCCTCCTGGAGCTCTGAAAGAGAATCTCCATGCATGCCTCTCTCCTAGATCCTGGTGTTTACTAGCAATTGCAGGCATCTTTTGCTTCTGGCTGAATCATTCTGGTCTGTTTCTATAGTCACATGGCTTCTTTCCTCTGAGTGAGGGTCTGTGTCTCTTCTCTTTCTCTTACAAGAATAGCCACCATGTTGGTCTATCGCACACCAATATGATTCATCTTAACATCTGCAAAGACCTTATCTCCAAATAAAATCACACAGGTATGGGGGATTTGAATATGTACAGATCTTTTTGGAAGACATAGTTCAACCCACTTCATGTGGCAAGGCTAATTGTCAGAAAGGATTTCTGTGTATTAAAATGAGATATAATGTTAATATTATCTTGCATCAACACAGAGAACTGGGCAAAGATGTGGATGAGGTAACAAAAGAGGAGAAGCAAGGAAACCTTAAAGGATATACTACAGGATATACTATCCCTGGTGTGGCACTGGAAAGGATAGACAAAGCCACAACACCTCTTCTGCTTACAAGCTCTGCAACAAGACATTCCATCGGAATCCATGTCAACAGTTTGGGCCTAACAACCTGCTCATCTCACTTCCAGCATACAAAGTTTGGATGTCTTCAACTCTCTTATCAGATATATTGTTAATGCAGACACACATTGAACTTAAAACTGATCACATGTTTATGATTCAGTATTTTATAAAAAGATGAGGAAAAAGTGAAATATTGTCAACTAATAGAGGGAGAAATTTGACTCGACAAGTAATTCTAGGGTTCTAAATACTCATAGGCAGGATGTGTCTTTAGAGTTGAAACAACACTGACTGGGGAAGAAGTGGAGTTGTGACTTCACAAGGACACTGTGGATAGAGGAAGGCATGGGGGGAGGGGCTGGGCGCCCCTGGGGAATCCCTTCATCTGGAACCAGTAAGGAGTTATCCTGGCCAATCCCAGTTAGAGGTGGCCTTTACACTTTCAGAGGAGAAGTTATCAAGCCCAGGCACTAGGAAAATGGTGCTTCACCTGGAGACATAAAGACCTGCAGCTGGGAGAGAAGTCGTGGGTTGGAAGCAGATCCTCAGCAAGCCTGAGGCAGAAGGGCCCTGAGTGAATGTTTTATTCCCAATGACGGCTGTCTCTTCTGTTGTTCTCTGGTACCACATTCTACTCAGCATATGTTTTTCATCAATTTGTGTAGATGAAAACCACCTAAGAAAGACATTTTTTTAAATGGTAGGAAATTGCCCAAGAAGAGAAAGTTTCTAGAATTCGGTGCCAACTCTCAATGCAGCATTCTCCTGAGGTTCAGTTGGTGGGGATGGGGTGAGACTAACATCCTTATTTGATGTTAGGATGACATCAAAATGAACAGGGCCAAATAGTGAAATTTAAAGCAGGGGGTACTTAATTTTTCTATGAATAGTTTCAACATTCTTCCTGCTCTCCCCTGCCTTCTCCCCCAGCCAGAGCTTGAATCCTCTGATTCTATTTGTCTCTCATCATAAAGTTCATCACTTTTTTTTTTTAATTGTGTTAAATTTGACTCAGGTAATAGAATTCTGCAAGCTGCTGACTTGTGAGAAAACTAAGACAGCTGTTTTCATGTGTTAAAATGAACTTGGCTCAACAGTTAACATCATCTACTGTGAAAATTTTCCCCCCACTGTGGGTAGGTAAGTATGTTTGGCTTAACTTGTTAAACCTCTGAATTTGCACATATGTATTGATATGCAGCAACCTGCAGAGAACTAATTGTGCACAGAATAGCTTGTCAGCTCATGTTCAATGTGGACATTTTTTCCCTGGGTCAATCACTTTTAAAAGGAAAAATAAATTTCAATTTTTCCCCAATGCCAACAGGGACCACTCCTGTATTCCATTCATAAGATGTGGACAGATTCTGTCCATGAGTGCTCAAATTAACTCAGCAGAGTCAACGGACAAAATCACTAATGGATACAACTGTGATCCAGTAGCAGAGAGATCTGGAAGCTGAGAACTTCCTCCCCACCCAGGGAGAAGGGGAAGCAGGTGGAATGTAAAGCAGGCCTGTTCTGTTTCAGGGCTGGCAATTCACAGGAAATGTTGACCACGTTCTTTGAATTTTCAAAATGCCCAACAGGAGGGCAAACTGGAAAAAAATAAGTATACACTCAAGCTTACATGGGAAAAATTTTAGCCTGACAAAAGGAAGTTCTGTGATCAGGGACACAATCAGTCCTTAAAGGAAACACTGAGAGTGGGGAGTCAGTCAGTCAATTAACAATATCTACAGTACCTATTGAGTGCTCGCTGTATGCCTTGCTCTAAATAACTTTTCTTTTACCTTGTAAAATATATAAGTAGATAAATATATAAGTAATAAATGCTATATTCTATAATAAAGGATATCACTAAAAAATAACTGGGGTTCTAAGGATGTAACTCAGTGGTAGAGCACTGTGATTTATATATGCCTGTATTCAATTCCCAGCACCAAAAAAATAAAAAACCTAATGAATAAACAGAATATATAAGTAATAAGTACTAGTTACCTAAATTTCATACATTTCAAATAACGTTGAAATCCACCCAGACCACACCCTTCCATGGACACCTAATTTCCCTTCTAAAATGCCCAGACTAATCCATTTTGTTCTGCACTTTTCTAGACTTTTCTCTTCCAAACACACACATGCACATGCATTCACACCACTAGTAGTACGCAGACCACAAATACATATTTTTGGTGAATAGATTTCTATAGATGCCATCATATTATGCATATTATTCTAAATCATTTGTCATCCCAAATATATAAATCTAGGTGATCTTCAGGGCTATCAATATATATATCAGTATAGGTCTATCACTATAGATTGACCTACCATTTGCAAAGTATTATATAAGGCAGATATAAATAGTACATTTAATTCTTCTTCCTGATTATAGATATTTAGGCTGACTTAAATTTTTCTATTACAAACAATACTGAAAGTATCACTCATATCTACAATGTCTCAGAGAACCCATTTCCTTTCATGCTGGTCAATACTTGATATGACAATGATGATCTTAAGAACAAGGGAGGCAATCTCATCTGTCCTGGTGATTTGGTCAATCAACTACTGTAAGACAAAAGAAGACAAAAGATCTCCCATGGTGCTTTTGATTCAGTGACAATGGGTAAGAGGATTCTCTGTGATGTTTTAGAGAAAGAGGAACTGGAATGGGCGTATGTTTAGAAAAGATGCTCTCATTTTAATTTTGATACACATCCTCACCCTAGGGGGAAAAATGTGCTGAAGAAGAGTGTACACTTCTTCAGTGGGCAAATAATCAAAATTAGTTGGTAAAGGCACCTCTTTTCAGATATTTTTTTTCCTAGGACAAATCTGAGTGCCAGGGGAAATATTTGTTATTTTTAGGCTCTTTCCCATGAATTTACAATCACTGTGCAGACTAGGCCAATGGCTGGACTCTGCAGATACAGAGAGATAAAGGGGACACCAGCTGTCCCTACAGGGAGTCCATAGCCAGAATCTATTACCTTCCAATATAAACTATGAAGAGATAAACTGTGCAGCCGGGTCTGGTCTGTCTTTCCTAGGCATAACAGTGCTTCCTTTGCAAGTTTTGAGTGCAGTTGTAACTATGAAATGCATGATTTTTTTTTAACCATAAACATTGCCAACTGCTTCATTCACAAACAAATCTATTACTTAAGTTGTGGCTCTGTGTTGTTGAGTATACCTGGATTTCACATCAGCTGCTGTTTGAGGGCAGCCTGAAGAACCAAGAGCTACCAGGACACCAGCTCCCTCTAGTCCTGAGAAAAACATAATAATTGAAAACAGACAGCTGACGCTCACTTGTGACCCAGAGGAAAGCTGCTAAATGCAAAAAGTGACCAATGATCCAAGGTCACTGCCCTTCTCTAAATGTTAAACCTAAACTAACATAACCAACTTTTGTTACCTTTTTTTCATAACTATGAAAATCAAAAGAAAACTAAACACCTCTTATTGTAAGGATAAATCACAGGCACCAACTTTATAAATGAGCATATTACCTAAATTGGTACTTAGGTACTGACTCAATTAAATTCACAGGTGGTAAAATCTGGATGTGCTGTAGACAGCGCAATTTATCTATAGATGTTCACATTTTGCCAAAAATAGAATACAGCATCTTTTACAGACACTCTTCCCACTTTAGTTCTTATTTTTCCAAAGATTAATTGCTTCATCTAGTAGACATTCATTATCCTTCTCCCAGCTCCCTGCCCCCACCAGATAAGGCCATTTGAGGGGTGAGTGATTCTTTGGGATATACAGGGGCAGCTGGAGAACTAAATAAGAGAGACACAGTTGTCTGCATAAAGTTGGCACATCCAGCCAGTATCTCAATAGCCACCATTGTTTCCTCTGCCCACTAGGAGTTCATTGTGGATGGATGGGCCTCCCTCCAGGGTCCATAATGAACCTTGGGCAGGTGGAGGTAGAATAAGCTCTGGGTGGAACCCACTGCTGCCAAACTCACAGAGCTTGCATTTGCCAATTGGGACAATACCCATCATAAATTGGAATTGCCCATTATGATGGTCCACCCTCGCCAAAGAAGATTGGCTACAAATCATCAGCTCCTGGCATGGATGACTTTGAAAAAGTGACCTAAAATCCAAACTTGGATTGTAAAAATGTTCATAATATTTGACCTAGTAATTCTTCTACTAGACATTGGTTCAAGAAAACTATCTATTTATCTATCTACATACAAACACACATTTAAACATGAAGGCAAATAAATATAATAATAAAATTGTTCTTTAAGGGTTAGTTATATTAAATAAAAATTGTAAACCTGGAGTGACATAAACTATTTATAATACTAATTTTTAGCACCCCCAAATGATAACAATCCACTCAGCCTTCAAAATTCATATTTTTGATGTATACTTTGCATTATGGTAATTGCACAAGATAAAATACTAAATAAAAGTGACTATAAATTGCATAATTAGTATGATTCCAATGTAGTTATTTTGTTTAAAAGGATGTATATTTCAATGGCATCCCCTGAAAATCCTTAAAGTGATCATTGTGAATGCTTTTCTTAAAACCTTTAGATTTTTCTTTATTTTTCCTTTTCACAATGAACATGTATTATAATTAGGAAATAAATACGCATTTAAAAATTTTTTAGTCTTACAGGTGAAGATTTGCTTTCATCCTTCAACATCCCCTAACTCTTAATTGCATTATTTTAAATCATGCAAACCCCAATTGTCTCTAACTAGCATAAGCCTTTTATGACTCCATATAAATATCCTGCTAAATCTACAGAACCTAAAATTTTTCACTTACTAAATTCTTAATACTACCTTCAATACATTTAGTAGTTTCAAATGTCCCTTTCTCTAGAAAGTTGGCAAATAAAACCAGTCTGTTTCCCCAAGTTCAAATGTAACAATCTCAGAGGGTACCAGTTTTCAAACATTTTATTTATGTCCACTAATTTGTATTCCTCATAAAAACACCTGCAAAGTCAGCAAGATGAACATTTTAAAACATATGGAGTTGCTTTAATGTTAATGTAAAACAAAATTTGGGGAATTCCTCTACAGATTCTGCATTTCTGCAAATGTACCTACAGACTACCAATTACATTTTCAACTATTAGATGTCATTCAATTAAATAAAGTAATGCATATTTTAAACTATCATTTTATGTACAACAGTAATTAATTTGTTTTTTTCATTTAAAAAATTTTTAATTCTCTAGTCATCACAAATTTTAGCCAAGAACATCACAAAATAAAGATATTAGGTTGAATATATGAAGATGGCAATGTTTAAATACTTGTTACATGAAAAAACAAAAACTCAAATTGCATATGATTGAATTTTAATTTCGGTAATGCGATTTTTATTTTGTTTCGTTTCTGTTTTTGTTGTTTTGGGTACCAATGATTGAACAAGCATCACTCAACCACAGAGCCACATTCCCTTCCCTTTTTTTATTTTTCATTTTGAGACAGGGTCCTGCCAAGTTGCTTATAGCCTCACTAAATTGTTGAGGCTGACTTTGTTTTTGTTTTTTGTGTTTTTCTGCCCTTTTATTTTTTTATTTTATTTTTATAAATTATAGGCCAACACAAAAAGAAAAATTTTAAAAAAAATTCTGGTGACTTCTGAGGGAAAAAAGTTTCCAAATAGTTTACTCAAATATTCTCTGGTTTCTTCTTCCTCCTCCTCTTCTTCCTTCTCCTTGTTTACATGCCTCAAATCTCAGTGCTAAGTTCAGTACTGGGTCTAGGAGATAACATTTCCTTGGTCAGAAACAAAGCTGACTTCAATAAAATTGAGAAGCATAAATTTTTCCTTCATGGTCCCTGTTTCTACACTTTCTTGCTCTCTCATTGGTACCCTGGCCCTGGTCACTTGAGGCTTCTAGTATCTTCACAGTGTCATTTCTCAAATTCTATCAAAAATTTACTCTCAGAAAAATGACTACAAAAAAACGAAACAGTAAAACAAATTCACTTTAAGTACAGTGGAGAACAGAAAGGTTGAGAATCAAGAATCAACCCATGAAGGCGAAAGTTTCTAGAAGACTAGGGGAAGGTTAGGGACAGAAGGTCAGGCAATGACTGTCTTGAACATTCAGTGCATGGAGGCAGGCCCAGTGTGAGCTGAAGCTGTACTCCTTATCAGCACTGTGGTAAGATTAGAGGTGGTTGGGTTTCATGCCAGACAGCCCTGGTTTAAGTTTCCTGGAGTCTGGGACAAATTAAACTATTTGAGCCTCTGTTTCCTCATCTATAGAATGAGGAGATTAAGTAGGATTCTGTCATCAAAGCTTCTGACATATATAAGTGATCACAATGACTAGTATCATGATGATGTTAATTATGGTTATGTTTACATTTGCAATAACGAAAGGAATAAAAAGGAATTTTCTCTATTCTACTTTCCTGACTAGAGAAAGTGAATTCCCAGTCCAAGGTCAGTATTAATAAATACTTTTGTGTCTGCAAATAATCTTTTTTTGCTACAAGAAAACTACTAATAAAATTAAAAACATGCATACTCTTCACTAAAAATGCAAAATTAAAGAAGATTGAGTCAAAAATCAGCACTGTTTTGTTTTCTTGTTTGCTCAGTTATCTACTGCTGCTAACTGTTCTTAGGTTCTGAGCATATTGAGCCATAATCTTAATTTTGTATTACCATTTTAAAAAAATAAATGTACAGGATGTGGCCTTGTCCTTTTCTGAAGACCCTCAGCTTTGTCTTTGTGTAAGCTGTTTATAACAGTTATTGTTACTGGTTAGGCAGGATTTTAGGGACAATCATGTATGCTTGCAGAGCGGGGATAAGGGCAGAGCTCCTGCCTTGTTAAATAACTGTTTACATTCATACAAAGTTGGTTTGTTGGTTGTTTCCCACAGGCCCTCCAGAGAAATTCACAAGGAACCAGCCAAAATTGCTGAGTCATTCTGACTCTTTTTAGATGAACTAGATTAAACATCTACTAAATTTTGCACCCAGGAGGCATTCCAATCCACCATTTTTTGAACAAGTGATATATTACCTCAAACTGAGCATGCTCAGGAATGTGCCCAGCTCTACATGTGTAATGACCCTTTTCCGTGTTAAGATATATGAGTTTCTTCAGTAAAATCTCCTTGTTTTCCTTGTTCAGGAAGAGACACTAGGTTGGGAGTTATCCCAAGTGTAAGATCAGGCTGGGGTAAACTGACTGCAGGATGGTAGAGGAGAACAGACAGGCCAAATGTAAATCAAAAATAAACTTTATTGCTGGAGGGCTCTTCGGCGAGGTTCACGGTCCAACAGGGAACTGGGCCGGAGAAGTCCCAGTGGCACACGGCCCCTCTGGAGCTGGGGTTTTCTAACCTGGGGTGGGGGAGGGGAACCTTGAGAAGTCCTTGTCCTCCTGGGATTGGCTGGGGTTGTTTGTCAGCGCCTGATTGGTTATCTCTTCGGGCATGCGCAGATTACATTGTTTCTGTGCACATGCGCAGGCTGCTTGATGCCCTGCCCCCACCCAGTTGCCCTGAACCACCCTAACACCAAGTTGTCTTTACTGGCTGCAAGTGATAAAACTTTCCTCACTCTTTTATCTTCTGGTTGTGTTTATCAGTTTTGTACTCACCAAGGGAGAACCTACTTCATTCTGGCACATTATCACATTCTGCCTCAACTTACCACCAGGTGGTCTTACATCTTGGTGTTTCTTCCCAGACCCTAACCTTGTCCAACCAGCATCCTCATTCTCCTTACCTTACTCCATGGGCCAGATTGTCTTTGTCTATGTTCAATGACTTGAGCCAGGTTTTGGTCTTCTGAGGATTATCTCTACCTAGAAAAGGTCCATCTAAAGAAGATGAGAAAGGAAGGGGAGATAAAAGAAGTGATAAAAAGAAAGCAAAAGTGTAGAGTGGGTATTTAAGACAATATTTTCCCAGTTACAAGCCTAAAAATAAAGTACACTTAAGCTTTCTTGTTTAGTGCAGTTACTGGCTGCACTAAATTTTATCTACGCTAGGTGACACAAGGTAAAACAATTATTTGATTCCATTTCTTATTTGCTCAGAACCTTAAAGGAAAAATTTGTGAGGTTTTTTTTTGGGGGGGGGGTACCTGGGATTGAACTCAGGGGCAGTAGGCCACTGAGCCACATCTCCAGCACTATTTTATATTTTATTTAGAAATAGGATCTCACTGAGTTACTTAGTACCTCACTTTTGCTGAGGCTGGCTTTGAACTCAAGACCCTCCTGCTTCAGCCTCCCAAGCCGCTGGGATTACAGGTGTGTGCCTCTGTGCCCAGCACACTTTGTTGGTTTGCTTTTTGCTCTACCCTCACACTCATCACAGAGCACTTCTGTGACCAGATACATGTTTCGTTCTGTTTTTTACATCAGTACACCAATCAATCCTCCAGAGTATCCTATAATTCAATTCAATCTAGTACTATCTACCTGGAAATAGTGTCAGACCTGCAGGTTGAGGGCTCAGTCCCCCAAGACTACCTCCACTTCAGATGTCATTGGTGAAAATACCCAGAAAACAACTCCAGATGCAGGAACTCACACAAGAGATTTTATTAAGCAGACAGGGAGAGTGGCTGCCCACAGGGTGAGGAGAGAGAGAGAGAGAAAATAAGAGCGAGCGAGAGTGAGAGTAAGAGTGAGTGAGAGAGAGGCAGACAACCAGAGTGTCCGCTCTCAGGGCTCAGGGCTCAGGGCTGGGGGCTGGGGGCTGGGGGGGGAATGGCAGTGGAGCTATTCTTAAGTAGTGGAATTTAACAGCGATCAGACCAATGGCTGCTGAGAATGCTCACAGGCTGACGAGCAGACCAATGGCTGGCTAGGATGTTCACAGGTTGAGGAGCTGGGTTGTGAGATGGGAGCAGGGGAGGAATACTGGCAGCAGCTGATGTGAATATTCCTCCTTTTTTGTTTTTATAGACACAGGGGGTAGGATGATGGTCTTTCTTCTGTAGCTTCTTCCTACTGGTTAGGGGCGAAGAGTCGCATTCCTTTGGAGCTCCCTCAGTGACCGGCAGGAGGTGGTCACTGCTGGTGAGGGATGTGCAGAGGTTGTTGTCCTACACACAGAGTGAGTGGCACAGTTGGATGATCTCATGTAGGTCATTGAGGCAGATGGGGGGAAAAGCAAGCACAGGAACTTCTTGTTGTCCGGGTGGCACTGCTTCATGACCAGTGGGATCCAGGCGCCTGCCTGCTTCAGCACCTCCTTCGTGGTCTCGTGGCCCAGCAGGTTGGGCAGCTGCATGTTCTGGTACTCCATGCCATGGCACAGCTGCAGTTTGGCCCCGGGGTTGGGGGGGGGGGGTTGCAATTGCTGCACTTGTAGGAGAAGTCAGGCTGGCCGAAGAGGAAGAGCCCATGCCGTGAGCCAAGGCAGCAGTGTGAGGCAAGGACGAGAAGCAGCAGTGAACTGGGACCCTGCAGCATTGGGGTGCAAGGCCCCCTGCCTGGTGGAGAGAGCTGAACCTGGGAAGCACAAGGCAACCGGAGCTGGAGCTCAACCTAGGCCTGCTCACTCTGCTAGGTGCAGCTAAAAGTGGGCTAAAAGCTTCATCAGTGGTCTGAGCGTGCAAAGCCAGGAACTGGGAAGACTGCATGGACGAGGTACTGCAAGCCCACATACAGCTCCAGGGGGTTCCAACCCGGGGAAGCAGAGAGAGAGAGAGGGAGAGGGAGAGAGAAAGTAAGCCAAAAGGAGGTGTTCGGGTTTGCAGGAAGAGCAAAGATCAGATTTAGTGTGTAAGAAAGAGAAAATTTGAAGATAAAAAAATCTCTTTCCACTTGCCCGTTCACTCACAGAAGTTGTATTAGTACACACGCAAATAATTTTTGGTGGCTCTAGGTAAGGGTGAATCTGCCTGAATGGAGGACCCAGAGGAGACTGATACAGCCAAGTCAGTATCCATGGCATCCTGAGGTCATGGACTAGCTGACTGGAGATGGGAAGGCAGCACAGTGATGGGGGTCATCACCTGACCACCAGTGTGTGCCAGGAAAAACCAAGAGTTGAGGACCTGACGTCAGGATTTTCAAGAGAGAGAGCAAAGAGGAAGGAATCTCCACCATAAAGATCAGGGGCCCACCCTTCAGATAAGGTCAACTAAAGGGGCCAGCCATAACTGTAAAAGTTGTGGCTGGGGAAGCCCCCACTCTTCAACCCCCTCAAGGGTGCCAGACGATCAACAGTCGTGTCTCAGGTCAGCAGAGGAGTGTTTAAGTTGACCTATGGGAAAACTCACTAACCTGAAGCTAGTGTCAGGATGTGGAGGAAGCATCCAGGTGAATGGAAGGTGAGACCAGCATCTCGGGGTCTGGGGTGACAAATGGGATTCCACTCACCTAAGTGGCAGTAGAATAGCCCATCAGAGTCAGGGCACCAATGAAAGCACCCAGAAAACCACTTCAGATGTGAGAACTCATGCAAGAGATTTTATTAAGCAGACAGGCAGAGTGCCCACAGGGTGAGAGAGAAAGAGCGAGTGAGAGTAAGAGTGAGTGTGTGTGTGTGTGTGTGTGTGTGAGAGAGAGAGAGAGAGAGAGAGAGAGAGGTGGATGACAAGAGTGTCTGCTCTCAAGGCTGGGAGAGAGAGACAAAATGAGAGAGAAGGAAAGGGAGAAGAGAGAGAGAGAGACAGTGAGAGTGAGTGAGAGAGTAAGAGAGAGAGAGAGAGAGAGCGAAGCAGACAACCAGAGTATCCGCAGAGTATCCACTCTCAGGGTTGGGGGAGAGAGAGAGAATGGTGGGGGAGCTATTCTTAAGTAGTGGAATTTGACCGCAATCAGACCAATGGCTGCTGAGAATGTTCACAGGTTGATGAGCGGACCAATGGCTGGCTAGGATGTTTGCAGGCTGATGAGCTGGGTTGTAAGATGGGAGGGGAGGATACTGGCAGCAGTTGATGCCAATAATTGAGGTCTCACACAGTGTCTCCTAGGGTTTAATAATTTGAAGGGACGGCTCATTCACAGAACTCGGGCAAACACTTTACTTGTAGTTGCTGGCCTATTACAAAGGATGTTATGAAAGATACAAATGAAGGGCCAGAGATGGATGGCTCCATCCATCTCTTCATGGGGGCTAGAGCTTCCATGCCCTCTCTAGGTTCCCCACCCTCACAGCACTTCTGTGCACTCTGTATATCAGAAACTCACTGAATCTTTCTCAATAAAATAGAACTGGATCTGCAGCCCTACCACAACCCCTTCCTAGATGTGGCCTAAAAGTTCAAATCTTATCACTTGGTCTTTCTGGTGAACAGACCCATCTGAGGTTACCTAACATCCCCCTCACCCAAACCCCCTCATTTTCATAAACTCAGATGTGATCAAAAGGGCTTCACTATGAGTAACAAAAGGCATTTCTATCTTAGGGTTTTAGGAACTCTGAGACAGGAACCAGGGACAAAGACCAAATATATATATATTTCATATTATGCCACACTTTGGAAACAAAGGAAAGAAGCAAATGTCATGAAAGGCACTGTCTCTCTCTAGTTTTTAAAATTTTTTTGTTATTTGATTTACATATATACATACACATGTGCTGATCAAATCCAACCACCCTTTTTCCATCCTCTTTCTCCGCCTTCCCACATGTATCCTTCCCAGGGTGTAGTGATCACTATTCTAGTTTCAAATACACTTTTTAAAGCAAGCAGTATTTGTTTTTTGGTGTCTGCTTGTTTCAACTAACATAATGCCCTCCTGTTCCACCCATTTTGCTGAAAATGACAGGATTTTATTCTTCCGTATGACTGAACAATTGTGTATCACTCCATTGTATATAAAATACCACATTTTCTTTAACCATTCATTAGATGATGGGCACTCAGGCTGATTCTATATGTTAGCTATTGTGAATAGTGCTACCATAAATATGGCCATGCAAGTGTCTCTTTGGTATGTTGATTTCAATTCCTTTGGATATACAGCCAGTATGGGATTTCTGGATTGTATGGTACTTCTTTGTTTAGTTGTTTTGAGGGTCCTCCATATTGTTTTCCATAATGGCTATATAAATTTACATTCCCACCAATGTAATATGAGTTCCTTTTATTCCACATCTTCATCAGAAATTTGTTATATTTTTACTTTGTTTTGTTTCATTTGTTTGATAATAGCCTCACAAACTGGGGTGAGATGAAATCTTTATAAGAGCTGGGAATTCCTCTGCTCAGTCTCTACTTCCCAGAGTCCATAATGGATGATCTTTTGTCCTACAGAGTTGTTTCTGGAGTTCATACAATATTTGTAGTGACTCAGGATACTTATAAAGAAGTGGGAGCCTTTGTATGGAAGTATTGTGTCATTTTTACTGCATCACTTTCAGGAAATATTTGCACAACAATTTTTCTTTTATTAATATATATATTTTTCTTATAGCAATAAAGGATTATTTGCAGATACTAAAGTTTATTTTTCCCATAAGCTTCAAAGTATTGGCGCCATGTTTGGAATTCACTTTCCCTATCAGGAAAGTGGGATAGAGAAAATTCCTGCAACGTGACCAGTGAAGATAAACAGGCCAGTTTGTGAGCTTGCTTTTAACACTGCCAGTCATGTTAACATCTTTGTCTTGCCAGAGCAAAAAGGGCACATTCTGATGTTCTGTACTTTATCCTTTCTTATTACCATGTTTGCCTTCTAAAAGAAGTCAAGGATGCCCATACATGGAGAGTCAGAAGAGAATCAAAAAAGATTGCAGCTGAAAAATCTCCTAAATTGATGAAAAAAATAAGTAAGGCAAATCAAAAGGAATCAAAAAGCCATGCATGTTACCATTAAATTAGACTTTTAAATATGTTATTGGTATTAAAGGATTTTTAGTGCAATTGTCTCCTGAAATTTGGCAGGGAAATCATTAATCATTTGATGTTAAATTTATACAGATTGTTGAATAAATGAGAGGCACTAGAGCCACATGGCAGTGAACCAAATGGGAAAAAAGAGAGCTGAGAGAAAGGTACAAGGAGGAAAGGGGACATTTCCTCTTTGCTGGCCACTTGACACATGAATCCAGTAGTCATGGTTATTTTAAGCCTCACTCTTTGGATTCTTGCCTACCTCAATGGTAAGTAGTTTTAAGAGCTTAAAAAGTTTTGCCTGGAACAAAGATAGAAACTTTACTATAGTGTCAAGCGGCTTTTAATAGATGGAAACTGGGAGCAGATAGGAGTGTTGCATAACTTCAGGCTTATGGCATCCACTCTGCAGTCATTTGATGAACTGTCAGGTCACCTCTGTCATCACTGGGCACCAGTGAGCACAGTCCAGATGAGAATAGCATCCAGGGGTAATGATGTCCTCCTCTAATGGCACTTCATGAGTATGACTTTACAAGTGTCTATCCATATGGTTCCCAGGTAAAATGGCTTTCCTCCTGCCTCCTACCACAGCTGCATGGATGAGGGTTTAGAGATATACACTCAACTCTGCATTCACTTGCTGTTAACAAAGTAGTAGAATGAAGGAGAGCCGGTGTCCCAGATAGCACCAGTAAAAGAGAGAAATAGAAATTAATCAGAGAAAAACATTCCTTAGAACCTGATGTTTTCACATATCTTTTGTTAACTGGCCATCAGATATAGGTAAAATTGTCAACTGTGTAAACCTTCAATACTAAAATCCTGACCCCAACCATTCTGGACCTGCTTTGCCTGATGATTCTATTGGTCAGATGTACCACTGTCATTCAGTTTGGTTATCCACCAAATTTTTTATCAACCATTTATGCACTCAAGTCAAAACACTGTATAAAACACTACAGAAAACAAAGAAATGAATGAGTTGTGGTCCCTGCCATGAAAGACCTACCAAGCATAAAGTTTGTTGCCTGGAAAGAATTCTTAAATCACCTCTCTCTCCAGTCAAGGACCTCCTGTATAATACAATTTCAGACTCTTAAGTCATCTTTCCCTTTCACATCTCCAGGCCATGTTCCCAGAATGCTCATTGCTTCAATGGCAAAGCCCTCCTCACATGTCCCCTGACCTTGGAATTCACCTATCATTCATTTTGCAAATATTACAGCAGCCGTCATATCACCCTTCCAAAGAACCCACTGAAGCTCTCCACTGCCCAGGAAATCTAATTGAGATTCCCCTGTGGATAATCACCATAAAAGTACTAACATAAAATTAAGATATGTGGCATAACTAAAATAATTCAGCTGATGGAGCTCCCAGCCAGGTCTGAATGTGTTAAGTGAGAATCACATTTGTACTGGCCTTACCTGCAGCAATTGGGGCTGCATTAATTTTTGTGACTGGCAGCCCACCTTTGTGCATATAAATTGGGTAATTACACTAGTAAATTGGAATTTTTGCGTTCAGAATCTGCACCTGTAAATAACAAGAGGAAAGGGAAAGAAGGCCAACTGAAACTTTGGCCCTTAATATCTGAAAGCAGCATTTTCTAGACAGCAGGAAGACTTAGAGTTTTGAAGAGACCCAACAGGAAAGGGGTGGGGGAGGGTACCTAGCCATTTTGTTTGTACATTATTTTCTATTTAAAGATAATAATGTGGTGCAGGAGAGTTGAAACACGAAAATTATATATTTGGTTGTCTCATCTCAACTTCCAGCAGAGGAACAATTGTCACAAAATTACCATACTTGTGTTGGACATAATTTGTTAGAAGTTGACGGCCTGAAAGCACACATCTCCTGAGACCTGAGAAGAACTTCTTGTGGAGTGAATCATGTCCTCTGTCTTGCTGGAAAGTACATGGATAAAGAATGGACTTTCCTGAGGGTTAACTTTGTCCAAACTGCCATATTGTAAAATGCAGTTCACTGACACAGTGGAATATGAGTGTTGAACTGAGGTATATTATTTAATCTCCCCAGGCCTCATTTCTGCCATGAGGGAACTGGCTATGTGGAACGTGAAATTAACATTTTAGGAATGCCTAACAGTGCACCAGGCAACTTACCTGTATTATCTCAATCTTGACAACATTGAGTTAGATGTTTGTTTGTTTGCTTGTTACTACGAATTGAACTCAGAGGCACCTAACCACTGAACCACATCCCCAGCCCTTTTTTGTATTTTATTTATTTAGAGACAGGGTCTCACTGAGTTGCTTAGCAACTTGATACGTTGCTGAGACTGGCTTTGAACTCAAGATTCTCCTGCCTCAGCCTCCCAAGCCCCTGGGATTATGGGCGTGTGTCACTGTGCCTAGCTATGTATTCGTTATAGTTTGGCTCTTAAATGTCTCCTAATGGCTCCTATGCTAATGGTTTGGCCCAGGGTGGCACTACTGAGAGGTAGCAAACCTGTAAGAGGTGGGACCTACTGGGAAGTCCTTAGGTCACTGGGGGGACATGACCTAAAAGGTGATTTTAGTACCCTAGTCCCTTCCTCTCTTTTGCTTCCTAGCCTTCAGATAAGCCTTCCTAGCCTTCATGGCAGTTTTGCTCTGCCATGTGCTCTCACCATGAAAGGCTGCCTCATCCTCATCACAGACCCAAAAACAATGGGGTCAATTAATTATGGACTGAAACCTCCAAACCTGGGAGCCAGAATAAACCCTTTCTCTTTATATAAGTTGTTTATCTCAAATATTTGTTAAAGTGATGGAAAGCTAACACAGTATTATTATCCGCATTTTACAGATTAGGAAACTAAGTTTACATAACCTATCCCAACTCTTTCAACTAGTAAAATTCAGAACTAAGACTTAAAACGTAAGTAAATGATTCTGAACTACAGCTGAAGGAGATGAAAGGTGGACTACTATTTCCTTAAACTACTCCCTTTGACTGGATGCTGGGAATTGGGTGGGGTATGCAGGGCAGCACTGTCTCTGTTGTTATTAGGTACGTGTCATGTTCCTCAATAATATTAATACAGAATCAAAGCTGTACCCCCAGGTCTATGATCACAACTCTGGCACTGTCCATGCTGACTCCTGGACATTAATGTCTCTTCCAAGACAGGATATTTCAAAAATTTTAACCAGTGGCCATGAAGCTTAAGTCAATCCAGGATTTTCAACCTGGCATGTGCTACATTTGATGTCTAATGTTGTTTTCAAAGCCAACACCCTATTTGAACCAGTTGTAGAGCTGTCAAAGGACCTGAGAAATGGTAGAAACAACTTCATTGAGCAAGTTTCCTATACTGATCCTGATACTATGATTCTCTAGATTATCATATTATTCTTTCTTTTATATTAAGTCATCACAGACATTTGCTAAAAGGTAAATTAAATCCAGGAGCTTAACAGACTCAAACATTAGTGTTCTCTGAGACCTCTGCTTTTAGACACACACACACA